>OZ012736.1:493504155-493711655 GCA_963859935.3 Lathyrus sativus
GGCCACGAATAATCGTCTCCATATTCTTTTTGTGGAAAAAACTTAAAAAGTGTCGCCTCAAAGGCCACGAATAATCGTCCCCTATTTCTTTTGTGGCAATACTTAAAAAACGTCGCCTCAGAGGCCACAAATAATCGTCCCCTATTCCTTATATTTAGGCAACGTTCTTAAATACCTCCGACAACAATACATCAGTATTGTCTTAAGTGAGGATAGCACCGACTATGAGAAAATACTCAAAACTCGGTGCTATATTATGATTTTGTTTGGTCATTTTTTATTTCCAAAGGGCACTGGAAATACCGTAAATATTATGTATTTACCATTGCTACAAAACATAAACAAAGTGTGCGAATATAGTTGGGGATCAGCTGTCCTCGCCCATCTATATAGTGTAATGTGTAAAAATTTCAAAAAAAATTCCTGTACTTTTTTATGGTTGCGCCTATCTCCTACAAGCGTGGGGTTTGGTCTAGGATGCCAACGCTTGCTCCAGTAAACCGGAATCCGTTTACATTCTCGTACGCCAACAAGTTTCTTTTCAAGAATATTTAGCAACCAAAGTTTCTTTGAAAGTTAATAATTTGTGATATGTGTTTTAGATGCTAACTTATCTGTGTTTCTTTTTTTAGATGGTCTGTTCCAGGGATGAATTATTAGAGATGTCCCAGACACTCCATAATTGTGTACCAGAACCTCATCGACCACCTTGGGCCAGATGATGTAAGTTATCTACCTTTAGTTTGTCTAACTTATATGCATAAACTTGTCTATCTTTGTCTGACTAAATGTATCTACCTTTAATGTAGTTTGTCTGGATGCCGTAACGAGGGTCTCGGACCACCAGCCCGACGCCAATGATGCTGCTGTGTGGACATCAAAAAACACCCATCATTAGGTTCACTACAGTGGAGATGCACCAAAGTGACCGAGGTGAAGCTACAATTTGATATGCATCAGGATATTCCAGATGCTCCGACATCATTGGGGCAATGGCATTAGCAACGGGTGGACTCACAGTGGAGTGTCAGTCATTGGGAAGGAGTTTGCGAAGGCGATGTGTCAATATTGGAAGAAACATAAGGTAACACATCTTAACTGACCGAATTGTGGAAGGGGCTTAGGCCAAGTTATCAATATATGACTTGGTTTAGGTCGGTGACAACATCTCAGTCAATTCTGTCCAAGCCAACCTATTTGATTGACCCAAGGCAACATGCTTCTTCATCAAACACACAGCAACAGTCCAATGCCCCAACATCAGCCTTACCATAACCCATACATGCCACCAAATGCCAAACATCAACAACAACATCCTTACCATGACCCGTCCATGCCACCCACCCAGTCACAACATCAACCATCATACCAATATAGCCCTGATACGTCTTTTTGACCCTACCCCAATCCACTTATAGCCCAAAATAACTCATTTGACCCCTACCCCCTCCAACTATCCACTGTTTGACTGCCAAACCCCACAACAACCAACATGTACACCACTTCCATCCCAATTCGATGTACGAATTCGGACAACCATACCATCCATACTCCACCAACCTCCCTGACAATCCTACGAAGACATGGGCATTGGGCTTAACTACGAAAGCGTCGTTGATAGTGGACCTCCCGGCTATTGGAGTCAAATGCTTCAAAATTTATCTGATATGTCGGGGCCATCCCAATAAAACCCTCCTCCACAACTCAACACACAAAGACCGGACACACCACAACAACCTCGTCTTAGACCTTGTCGCAACGCGCATCCTCCACAATGTGGCACAGGTGGTCGCTTAGATAGAGCCGACCATTAGTTTTTTTTTTGTTCAATTGTAATTTTCATTCTATTGTAAATTAATATATTTTAATATTTATTACATGTCTATATTTTTTCATTATATATATTTTAATTAATTATGAAAAACAAAAAGTTAATATTCTATTTCTTTATTTTTAACATTATTTAAAATTCAATTAATTATTAAAAATAAAAAACATAAGTTAATTTTTTTTGCAATATTTACTTACTAATTAATTATGAAAAAAAAACATAATTTAAATAAAAATTAATTATTAAAATATAATTTAATATGTTTTTATAAAAACAAACTTGAAATTAATTCTTAAAAAAATACATAACATGAGACGGAAACCCTAAAAAAAACAAATGGGCCCTGTCGCCAATTCACTTTGCGAAAATGAAAAAAAAAAAAAAAGAGTTGGCACAAGTTGCCGTTTCATTTGGCGACATTGTCCACATGGGGGGAGTATTCGCCAAATCAATTGGCGACACAAGGTTGAAACTTAGACAGTTTGATTTTTTTTTGAAATTTTGATTTATGTAATATTTTTGTTGAATAAGATGGTTATATTAAAAAAAATTCTATTCTTGTAATCTAACCCTCATTTATATTGGAAGATAGCGTTGTTATAATATTTTTGTATATTAAAAATTATTTACTTTTTTATATTCTTTGAAAAACTAGAAGTATTCTCCATTTTGTATGAAAATTATTTAAAATACTTTTATATTCTTGGAAAAAAAAAACTGTATTAGAAATATTAAAAAAAGCATAATTTATATTATTTTATTGTATTTATGTAGTTTTGACCTTAACTTATTTTTTACAATATTTTAAGTTTGATTTGGTAATTACTAAATTAACCTGTCAAAGATATATAGGTGATAAAAATGAAACTTAAAACATATTGTAAAATGTAAGTTAAGGTCAAAACTAAATAAATACATTAGGCCAATATAAATTATGTTTTTTTTGTGATATTTTTAATACATTTTTATTTTTCCAAGAATATAAAAATATAAATAATTTTCAATTTACAAAATGGAAAATACTTTAGTTTTTTAAAGAATATAAAAAGTCAATAATTTTCGATATACAAAAATATTATAACAACACTATCTTCCAGTATAAATGAGAGTTAAATTACAAGAACAAGTCAAAATCTCTAACATGATGAATCTTCCACCCTTCAACCCTTCCTCCTACGCCATTTCACCCTCGTCAATGTCAGATTCGCATTCCCACGAGCTTTCAAAGCCATATTTACGAAAACAACATCATCCATCTCCGTTTATCTTCTTTATCATTATTGTCGTGATCGTTACACTCATTCTGGTGGTTTTGGTGGCAGTCTATTTCGTGAAGCTTCAAGGTCAAGCAAGCACGAATACAGATCATTCATCGGCAACTACCTCGACGGAGACTGGGAAAAATGTTATTCATCCGCCCGAGGAAGTCAATCAATTGGGGCCTTCTTCAGCTTCAGATTCAAAATAAATGGACTAATGTGACCTATGGATCATACGTATATATGTTACAAATAAGTACACTGTCAAGCTTCTCTTTAATTAGTGTCTATCAACCTCAATATATTTAGTTTGATTATGTTGAAAAGGTGTGCTATAAATATATTTAGTTTCATTATGTTGAACAGATGTGTTATACTAATAGTTGGTTTATTATCACAATTAGAGGTGACAATTGAATCCATTAAGGCAAAATTCATCCAATCCATCCAATCCATCCACCACATAAAAAATTAGTTAATGGATTGGATTAAATCCATCCATTTATATGCATGGATGAATTCAATTCATCTAACATAATTTAAATATCCAATGAATTATTTTTATTTTCGTTAGATTTGTTTTTTTAAAAATAATTAAAAAATATTAATTTTTTCAAAAAAAAATTGAATTTTTTTTTCTGAAAAAAATCAGTTTTTGTTTTATGAAAAAAATCGGTTTTTTTTTTTGAAAAAAAAATCGATTTAAAAAAAAACAATTTTTTTCCGTAAAAAAAACGATTTTTTTTAATAAAAAAAATCAAATTTTTTTCTCGAAAAAAAATGACTTTTTTTTTGGAAAAAATCGATACTTTTAAAATTTTAAAATATCAATTTTTTTCTTGAAAATACAAAAAAATAAATTTTTAAAACAAAAATTTCAATTTTTTTCATGAATATATTAAAAAATAAAATTTTTAAAATACAAAAATTAAAATTTTCAAAAATAAAAAAATATATTTATTTTTACGAAATAAAAAAGAAAAGTTGGATGGATGGATATCCATCCATTAAAAATATGTTAATGGATGGATTTGATGAATTTTATTCTTAATGGATGTATTGGATTGGATAATTTCAAAAAAAATTTAGTGGATTGTTAATGGACAAATGAATTGTTTTAATCCATCAATTAACAATCCAATCTATATCCATATAATCCATCTATTTTGCCACCCCTAATCATAATACATTTATACGTCTTTCCAATTTCATTTTCAAATCTTCTAAATTAATTTTGAAGTAAAGTAATTGACAAATATATGTCTTGTGTTATAGCTTGAAATTCAACTTCAACATTAAAATGCACTATTACATTTTACTTATTACTCTCAAGTCATAAAATTTCCTAAGAAAAGAAACATTACCATGTAAAGGATCTACTACAACAAAATTGAATTTAAGCAAGGACGCAAAACTATGGCTAGAAGCACAAAAATGTATATGTGATTTATTAGTCATAGCATTTTTATTTTCAATAAATTTGAAGGGGGGCACTAATAGAAGATTTGTTGTCATATGATAAAGTTTTGTCTTTTAGACATTCAGTGGTGCACATGATCAAAATGATATGATCTATGATATAATTAAAGGAACTCAATTAAGTAAAACAATAAATTTGATGAGAGGCACTAATAGAAGATTTGTTGTCCTATGATAAAGTTTTGTCCTTTAGGCATTTAATGGTGCACATGATCAAAATGATATGATCTATGATATAATCAAAGGAACTCAATTAACAAGGTGCTCTCAAAATAAACTCTATTTATATAATACTTCTAAACTTGAGATAATAGTCTAATTGAAATGTAATTTCAAAATTATACACAATGAATAAATTGGTTTGACAATCCATATTGTAGAATAAATGAACTCGGGAGAATACAAATATTTTTGTAAAAAATACAAAATATTCCTTTTTGTCCCTTAACTTTAGTTCAGGGTTCAGTTTGATCTCTTAATTTTAAAAAGTGGCAAGTTGGTCCTTTAACTTTCTTTTAAAATGGTGTCACTTGAGTCCTCACTGTTAGTTATCCTCAAACGTCCGTTCATCGTGAATACGTGACAAATGACTTGGCAAGTTTACTTCATCATCTTGTTTTGTTCTTCTTCTCAACCTGCTACAGTATCAAAATTTTGTTTAATTCTTGTTCCCTCTTATAATTTCCGAACCCCAAAATAAAACCTAGGGTTTTTTGGCAAGCATGAAATCTGGTTATTCGTCCTCGATGTTAAAACAGAAAAGTGGATATTCAAATGTTTGTAGTAGGTCACAATGGAAGCCCATATATTATTGTGGAGACACGACTGTTCTTCACAGGGCAACTACTTTTAAGAATATGTGAAAAAATTTCGGGGTTGTCCAAATTATAAGGTATGCAGGTTTTTTAATTTCTTATTAAGTTCTGTTTAAGTTTCATTTTGTAGGTAGCCTTGACCTCTAAAAATTAAAATTTCAGAGAGGTATGCAAGCTGGGTGTGATTTTTGGTTGGTATTATGAGGAGGTGGGTGATGAGAATGAGCAATTCTGGATGCATAGGATTCATGTGGTTACTATGGGACTTTCTTGAAGCAAAAATGGACATTGCAAAATTGACAATGGTGAATGAAGAATTAGGGAAAAAGTTGATGAGATTGAAAGCGAAATGAAGAATATTATGAAGTGGAAAAAGCTTTTGAATTTGATGTTTGTGATGATTATCATTGTATTAGTTTTTAGAATGAGTTAGAGTATTATGAAGAATAGGTTAAGGTTTGTTCGTAAGAATTTTGTTAAGGTTTGTTTGTAAGAATTATGTGATGGCTTGTTTGTAAAAATTATCTTAAGTTTTGTTTGTAAGAATAAGTTTTAAATTCGGTTAAAGTTTGTAATTTTTGGATTGTATCAGTTGAATATGAATGCAATAGTTGGGTTGAATTTGTATAATTTGAATATGATTGCAATATTTGGGCTGTTAAGAGAATGACCTGTAAATTTGTATCGGTTTTCAACACTGAACATGATACATTGTTTCCGATTTTTGATACACAATTTTCAACACACAATTTTTGACACAATTTTTTCAACACATAATTTATGACACAATCTAGTTTCACTCCATAACAACTACATTACCTGTTTATGTATTTTAGTGTTGTTTGGAATCACTTTATGTATTTTATGGACATGTGTATCAGGTTATGTAGTTGTTATGGAGTGAAACTAGATTGTGTCATAAATTATGCATGTGTTGAAAAAAATTATGTCAAAAATTGTGTGTTGAAAATTGTGTATCAAAAATCGGAACCAATGTATCATGTTCAGTGTTGAAAACTGATACAAAATTACAGGTAACTTTCTAAACAGCCCAAATATTGCAATCATATTCAAATTATACAAATTCAACCTAACTATTGCATTCATATTCAACTGATACAATCCAAAAATTACAAACTTTAACAGAACTTAAAACTTATTCTTTCAAACAAAACTTAAGATAATTCTTACAAACAAGCCATCACATAATTCTTACAAACAAACCTTAACAAAATTCTTACGAACAAACCTTAACCTATTCTTCATAATACTCTAACTCATTCTAAAAACTAATACAATGATAATCATCACAAACATCAAATTCAAAAGCTTTTTCCATTTCATTATATTCTTCATTTCGCTTTCAATCTCATCAACTTTTTCCCTAATTCTTCATTCACCATTGTCAACTTTGCAATGTCCATTTTTGCTTCAGCAAGTCCCATAGTAACCACACTCATCCTATGCATCCAGAATTACTCCTTCTCATCACCCACCTCCTCATAAAACCAACCAAAAATCACACCCAGCTAGCACACCTCTCTGAAATTTTTATTGTTTAGAGGTCAAGGCTACCTACAAAATGAAACTTAAACAGAACTTAATAAGAAATTAAAAAACCTGCATACCTTATAATTTGGACAACCCTGAAATTTTTTCACATATTCTTAAAAGTAGTTGCCTTTTGAAGAACAATCGTGTCTCCACAATGATATATGGGCTTCCATTGTGACCTACTACAAACATTCAAATATCCACTTTTCTGTTTTAACATCGAGGACGAACAACCAGATTTCATGCTTGCCAAAACTCCTAGGTTTTATTTTGGGATTCAGAAATGATAAGAGGGAACAAGAATTAAACAAATTTCTGATACTGTAGCAGGTTGAGAAGAAGAACAAAACAAGATGTGAAGTAAACTTGCCAAATCATTTATCACGTATTCACAATGAACAGACGTTTGAGGATAACTAACTGTAAGGACTCAAGTGGCACCATTTTAAAAGTTAAAGGACCAACTTGCCACTTTTTAAAATTAAGAGATCAAACTGAACCCTGAACTAAAGTTAAGGGACAAAAAGAAATATTTTGTCTTTTTTTACAAAAATATTTGTATTCTCTCGAGTTCATTTATTCTACAATATAGATTGTCAAACCAATTTATTCATTGTGTATAATTTTGAAATAACATTTCAATTAGACTATTATCTCAAGTTTAGAAGTATTATATAAATATGAGTTTATTTTGAAAGCACCTTGTTAATTGAGTTCCTTTGATTATATCATAGATCATACCATTTTGATCATGTGCACCACTAAATGCCTAAAGGACAAAACTTTATCATATGACAACAAATCTTCTATTAGTGCCCCTCATCAAATTTATTGCTTTACTTAATTGAGTTCCTTTAATTATATCATAGATCATACCATTTTGATCATGCGCACCACTGAATGTCTAAAGGACAAAACTTTATAATATGACAACAAATCTTCTATTAGTGCCCCTCTTCAAATTTATTGAAAATAAAAATGCTATGACTAATAAATCACGTATACGTTTTTATGCTTCTAGCCATAGTTTTGCGTCCTTGCCTAAATTCAATTTTGTTGTAGTAGATCCTCTACATGGTAATGTTTCTTTTCTTGAGGAAATTTTATGACTTGAGAGTAATAAGTAAAATGTAATAGTGCATTTTAATGTTGAAGTTGAATTTCAAGCTATAACACAAGACATACATTTGTCAATTACTTTAGTTTAAAATTAATTTAGAAGATTTGAAAATGAAATTGGAAAGACATATAAATGTATTGTGATTAGGGGTGGTAAAATGGTTGGATTAGATGAATTTGGATTGAATTGTTAATTGATGAATTAAAACAATCCATTAGTCCATTAACAATCCACTAATTTTTTTTTAAAATTATCCAATCTATCTATTAATATATTTTTAATGGATAGGTATCCATCCATCCAACTTTACTTTTTTATTTCGTAAAAATAAATATTTTTTTTTTATTTTTAAAAATTGATTTTATTTATTTTTGAAAAATTCATTTTTTGTATTTTAAAAAAAATATTTTTTAATATATTCATGAAAAAAATTGAAATTTTTGTTAAAAAAAATTATTTTTTTGTGTTTTCAAGAAAAAAATTGATATTTTAATTTTTGAAAAATATCGATTTTTTTCCAAAAAAAAGTCGGTTTTTTTTTATTAAAAAAATCAATTTTTTATTTTGAAAAAAAACCGAACTTTTTCAGAAACAAAAACAATTTTTAAAAAAAAAATTATTTTTTCAGAAAAAAAATCATTTTTTTGAAAAAAAAATTCAATTTTTTTTTTGAAAAAATTATTGTTTTTTAATTATTTTTTAAAAAATTTATTTTTAATTATTTTTTATAAAATAAATCTAACGAAAATAAAAATAATTCATTGGATCCTTAAAATATGTTGAATGAATTGAATTCATCCATGCATATAAATGAATGGATTTAATCCAATCCATTAACTTGTTTTTTATGTGGTGGATGGATTTGATGGATTTTTTGATGGATGGATTTGATGGATTTTGCCTTAATGGATCCAATTGTCACCTCTAATTGTGATAATAAACCAGCTATTAGTATAACACATCTGTTCAACATAATGAAACTAAATATATTTATAGCACACTTGTTCAACATAATCAAACTAAATATATTGAGGTTGATAGAGACTAATTAAAGAGAAGCTTGACATTGTACTTATTTGCATCATATATACATATGATCCATAGGTCACATTAGTCCACTTATTCTGAATCTGAAGATGAAGAAGGCCCCGATTGATTGACTTCCTCGGGCGACTGAATAACATTTTCCTTCGTCTTCATCAAGGTAGTTGCCGATAAATGATTTGTATCCGTGCTTGCTTGACCTTGAAGCTTCACGAAATAGACTGCCACCAAAACCACCAGAATGAGTGTAACGATCACGACAACAATGATAAAGAAGATAAACGGAGATGAATGATGTTGTTTTCGTAAATCTGGCTTTGAAAGCTCGTGGGAATGCGAATCTGACATCGGTGAGGGTGAAATGGGAGAGGAGGAAGGGTTGAAGGGTGGAAGATTCATCATGTTATAGGTCTAGATGAGTGCTTTCTTAAAGGGTTGTGTAGAGGGAAGATTTTGGATGCCATAGGGAGGGATCCTAATGACTAGATGCTTTCCATATCATATGCAGTTGTAGAGGTTGAAAACAAGGATATCTGGACTTGGTTTTTAGATCTATTAATTGATGACCTTGGAGGCAAAGATCAATGCCTGACATACACCTTCATCTCAAACAAACAAAAGGCAAGTTTTTCATTTATTGTTATACTTTTATATTTTTCTATTTTATAAACAAAGTATGTTATGCTATATTGTTATGCCATATTTTTCTCTATTGCATGGTCTACTACCTACTATGGATGAGTTATTGCCAAGTGTGGAGGAGAGGTTTTGTGTTAGGCACCTCTATAATAATTTTAGGAAGAGGTTTTCTGGAAAGATGAAGAAGGACATAATATGGAAGGCTACCAAGTCAACATACCCACAGACATGGGAAAGAGATATGAAGGGAATGAGGGCCATCAATGAAGAAGCATTAAAATATATGATGAAGACCCCACCAAGATTTTGGGGTAGAACTTACTTTAAAATCACAAACAAATATGATGTTGTTCTCAACAACATGTCTGAATCCTTTAATAGTTTCATTCTTGATACAAGGGAAAAACCAATAATCATTATGTTGGAAGACATCAGAATATACATGATGGAGAGATGGGTAAATAACATAATGAGATTTGGTACTTTGGATGAGAATGATATATTGCCCAATATTAGAAAGAAATTTGATGTCACAAGCACATACATCAACAACTGGCTAGTAAGGCATGTAATATCAACATACTTTATTACTTAATTCCAAACATTATAGTTCAAACATATGACTGTTATATTCTGTTTGTTTAATTCTTTAGGATGTCTGATGAACATATATTTGAAGTAAGGCACTTGGAAAATCAAGCTGATAAATTTGTTGTAAACCTAAAAGATCATATATGTTCATGCAGAAGATGGGAACTCACAAGACTCCCATGTGTTCATGCTTTGTCAGCTATGAAGAGTAGGAATTTAAAAATTGATAGTTACATTCTAGAGTATTATAGGGTTTTAAGGTACAAGGCAGTTTATAAGCATGTGATATACCATATTAATGGATCAAACTTGTGGGTTAAGACACCATATCCAGATGTGCAACCACACAAGTTCAGAAACTTGAGGAGGAATCTTGAACAAGGAGAAATTGATGGGTCTGATTGCAAAATGAGAAGAACAGGTTTCATGGTGAAGTGTAGTAGGTGTAAGAAAGAATGACACTATAAGTCTACTTGTAAGGACATAACAACACATGTTGCTCAACAATCAGGCCAACCCTCTTAGACTCCAACCTAGGCTGCTCAACAATTATGCCAACCCTCTCAGACTCCAACCCAGGTTTCTTAACACTACAACATTTAGACTCTACAGCAATCACTGAAAAACATTGCCAAAACTCTGAAAAACGTTGCGTAAAAGAATAGGGGACGTTTTCTAGGTGTCTCCTGTGCGAGCGTTGCCTATTGTCTAAGGCGACATTTTTTCATGATCTTTGGGCACGTTTTTTAAAAATGTTGCCTAAATAAAAGGAATAGGGAACGATTATTTGTGGCCTCTGAGGCGACGTTTTTTAAGTGTTGCCACAAAAGGAATAGGGGACGATTATTCGTGGCCTTTGAGGCGACGCTTTTTAAGTGATGCCACAAAAGGAATAGGGGACGATTATTCGTGGCCTCTTAGAAAACGCTTTTTAAGTGTTGCCAAATGTGGTTACAATTAGTAAGTGTTGCCTTAAATCTGAATTAGGAGGATTAGTGTCCCATAAAATAAGGAGGATTGTTATTAAAGCGTCTCCACCTTCTGAATCAGGAGGATTTTTTTTACAGTGTCCCCATAAAATATATAATTTTGTAATTATTTTTTAAATAATATAGTTGATGATGAATGACTTCAAAAAATAAAGATTATAACTTAAACAAGATCAAATTTAACCGTACATCCACAAATGTCGTATTATAATAAAATCGAGTTCAAATATTAATTTAAGAGAGTAGCCAGTAAACAAAATGTCTAACATAACATTACATATAATAATAAGTTTAATACTTTAAAGTATGACGCTATCAAAATAACAAAAACCATAGTTTAAGTTTAATGCTTTCAACTACAAGGCAAAAGAAAGACATCATCCAACTCATTCAAGTTTGTCTTCTTGGAATTTATTATCCATATCATCTTCTTGAAACTTATCACATGTGTCGTCCTCCAAAAGTTCTTCATCTACGTCGTCCTCATGAAATTCACCATCTATGTCGTCCTTTTCAAATTCATCATCTACATCTATATATGTCTTCCTCTTGAAATTCGTCCCCTACAACGTCCTCTTGAAATCCATCATCTACGTCATCCTTTTGAATTTCATCATTTATATCGTCCTTTTCAATACTTCATTGATACCTTACTGCATAAGAAAATAAAATAAAATACATCATAATTGTTTTTGTAATATTGAATATCCATCCCTAAACAATTTGCAGAAACAAAACAATTTTCATCTTAATAGTTGTTTTTGTAAGATTGAAATTTGTTCAAACAAATATATAAAAGTAAATCTCAAAACATTACAAACAATAAAACTATAATCCACAAAAGGGTCAACAAACACATAAAGGTAGAGAGAAAGATCACCACTATTACCCATATGAGAGCTAATGCTCCAATAACAAAAAGAATTATCCCAAAGAAATTGAACAAATGTGTTTGAGATGTCACTAAGCTTAATCTCTCTTCTCAAGAGTATAAAATATTATATGTTTTTACTCTCAATAATAAATTATCATAATTCTGAACTATATCAATCTATACAAAAATTTGAGTTATATAAACTATGTGCTAGAAAATAAAAAAAAAATAAAAAAAAAAGATAAAAAATTTATATCATGATTCAAACCATCCACATGCACAACGTCCATAAACTCAAAATTAAATACATATTCACCTAAAAAAAGAAAAAGAAATCATGCTCTAACATCTTACATGTCTTTGATCATAACCAAATTTATTATTAAACTCTAATGATAAATTTTGACATAAATTATGGATAAAATAAAAGGCATTTCAATAAAACTCACATATTTATCAAATAGTTATATGTTGTTAAATCAAATTTATAAACTACACATTTTATTATCCTGATGCTTATGCATTTATCCGACTTGTTTGTTTTTCATTGTTTTAGGTAAAATTTGGTTGGTTTTAAGTTTGTACACTGTTTTATGGCAATGGCAAAAAGTAAAGAAGAAATCACTCATAATCACAATTCTTTACCTAGTCAATAATATAAATAATATTCAGAAATAAAAACAGAGGTCCCATGTTGCAAACTACCCCGAATGAGCATAACTTTTCTTCTTAACAAACATATAATTTTTTTAATGAAAAAATAATAAAATAAATGGAGGGTGAAAAAGAGAAGAATTATTACCGAACGAGATCGGGATTAAGGAAGATGAGCTCTTCTGGGATTTGACCGGTCTGTGAATTTGGGATTTAAGGTAGTGATTTGGGGTTTGAGGAACTATCAAAATTTTGGTTCGATTTGGGACGAGTTTGACAAAGATTTGAAGAATTATAGACTAATTGGGATTCTGGTTTGATTTGGGATTTTGGTTCGATTTGAAGAATTTGACGAGCGATTGAAGACTTACGGAACATATTTGATGAAGTTGTGAGGTTCGATTTTGAGGAAGTTCAATGGTTTTTTTTACAATATGAAGAAGTTTGATAGTTTTGATGATATTGGAAGATTCAATGCATAAATTAGTGCCTTTACGAATTTTAGGCAACAAATTTTACATGTTACCTAAAAAAGATTTGCCAGAGACAACAAATGTTATAGTGCAACAATCAATCCAACCCTCTCAAACTCCAACTCAGGTTGTTCAACAAACAAGTCAACCCTCTCAGACTCCAACTCAGGTTGCTCAACAATCAGGGCTACCTTCTCATAATTCTAAGGGAAAAACTACTCAACAGAAGACTTGTGAACCTGCTAAGGGCAAGATACAAAAGCTTCCTGTAAGAAAGTCAACAAGACCTTTTGTACCACTTGGGCCTACAACTAGGTTGAGTGCTGCCAAGAAAGTTGTTGGCCCAGTAGCAAGGAGGCCTACTCCAACAAAGAGGATCACACCAAAGAAGAACCTCTAGATATAATTAGGCTATCATTTCATGTATTTTGTGCTTTTTGGAAACCACTATCATGTTTAGTTAGGCTAACGGTTTATCAGTTTAGAATGTATTTTCAGTTTGGTGCTGTTTGAAACCAGTTTATGTATTTTAGTGTTGTTTGGAACCACTTTATGTATTTTATGGAACATGTGTATCAGGTTATGTAGCTGTTATGGAGTGAAACTAGATTGTGTCATAAATTATGTGTTGAAAAAATTGTGTCAAAAATTGTGTGTTGAAAATTGTGTATCAAAAATCGGAACCAATGTACCATGTTCAGTGTTGAAAACTGATACAAAATTATAGGTCATTCTCTTAACAGCCCAAATATTGCAATCATATTCAAATTATACAAATTCAACCCAACTATTGCATTCATATTCAAATGATACAATCCAAAAATTACAAACTTTAACAGAACTTAAAACTCATTCTTACAAACAAAACTTAAGATAATTCTTACAAACAAGCCATCATATAATTTTTACAAACAAACCTTAACCTATTCTTCATAATACTCTAACCCATTCTAAAAACTAATACAATGATAATCATCACAAACATCAAATTCAAAAGTTTTTTCCACTTCATGATATTCTTCATTTTGCTTTCAATCTCATCAACTTTTTCCCTAATTCTCCATTCACCATTGTCAATTTTGCAATGTCCATTTTTGCTTCAGCAAGTCCCATAGTAACCACACTCATCCTATGCATCCAAAATTGTTCCTTCTCATCACCCACCTCCTCATAAAACCAACCAAAAATCACACCCATCTTGCATACCTCTCTGAAATTTTTATTGTTTAGAGGTCAAGGCTACCTACAAAATGAAACTTAAACAAAACTTAATAAGAAATTAAAAAACCTGCATACCTTATGATAAGAGGGAACAAGAATTAAACAAATGTCTGATACTGTCGCAGGTTGAGAAGAAGAACAAAACAAGATGATGAAGTAAACATGCCAAGTCATTTGTCACGTATTGACAATGAACGGACGTTTGAGGATAACTAACGGTGAAGACTCAAGTGACACCATTTTAAAAGTTAAAAGACCAACTTGCCACTTTTTAAAATTAAAAGATCAAACTGAACCCTGAATTAAAGTTAAGGGACAAAAAGGAATATTTTGTCTTTTTTTACAAAAATATTTGTATTCTCCCGAGTTCATTTATTCTACAATATGGATTGTCAAACCAATTTATTTATTGTGTATAATTTTGAAATTACATTTCAATTAGACTATTATCTCAAGTTTAGAAGTATTATATAAATATGAGTTTATTTTGAAAGCACCTTGTTAATTGAGTTCCTTTGATTATATCATAGATCATACCATTTTGATCATGTGCACCACTAAATGACTAAAGGACAAAACTTTATCATATGACAACAAATCTTCTATTAGTGCCCCTCATCAAATTTATTGCTTTACTTAATTGAGTTCCTTTGATTATATCATAGATCATACCATTTTGATCATGTGCACCACTGAATGTCTAAAGGACAAAACTTTATCATATGACAACAAATCTTCTATTAGTGCCCCTCTTCAAATTTATTGAAAATAAAAATGCTATGACTAATAAATCACATATACATTTTTATGCTTCTAGCCATAGTTTTGCGTCCTTACCTAAATTCAATTTTGTTGTAGTAGATCCACTACATGGTAATGTTTCTTTTCTTGAGGAAATTTTATGACTTGAGAGTAATAAGTAAAATGTAATAGTGCATTTTAATGTTGAAGTTGAATTTCAAGCTATAACACAAGACATACATTTGTCAATTACTTTACCTCAATTAATTTAGAAGATTTGAAAATGAAATTGGAAAGACGTATAAATGTATTGTGATTAGGGGTGGCAAAGTAGATGGATTGGATGGATATGGATTGAATTGTTAATTGATTGATTAAAATAATTCATTAGTCCATTAACAATCCACTAAAATTTTCTTAAAATTATTCAATCCAATACATCCATTAAGAATAAAATCCATCCGATCCATCCATTAACATATTTTTAATGGATGGATATCCATCCATCCAACTTTTTTTTTATTTCGTAAAAATAAATAAATATTTTTATTTTTAAAAACTAATTTTATTTTATTTTTGAAAATTTCATTTTTTGTAATTTAAAAAAAAATATATTTTTTAATATATTCATGCAAAAAATTTAAATTTTTGTTTAAAAAATCATTTTGTCGTATTTTCAAGAAAAAAAAATGATATTTTAAAATTTGAAAAATATCAATTTTTTTCCAAAAAAAAATCGGTTTTTTTTCGAGAAATTTTTTTGTTTATTTTTAATTAAAAGAAATCGTTTTTTTTAAATCTATTTTTTTTCGAAAAACAAATTTGTTTTTTATTTTGAAAAAAAAAAATGAATTTTTTTAAAAAAAAAACATTTTTTTCAGAAAAAAATTTGATTTTTTTTTTTAAAAATTACTGTTTTTTATTTATTTTTTAAAAAATAAATCTAACGAAAATAAAAATAATCCATTGGATCCTTAAAATATGTTGATGAATTGAATCCATCCATGCATATAAATGGATGGATTTAATCCAATCCATTAACTAATGTTTTATGTGGTGGATGAATTAGATGAATTTTTTGATGGACGGATTGGATGAATTTGCCTTAATGGATTCAATTGCCACCTCTAATTGTGATAATAAACCAGCTATTAGTATAACACATCTGTTCAACATAATGAAACTAAATATATTTATAGCACACCTGTTCAACATAATCAAACTAAATATATTGAGGTTGATAGACACTAATTAAAGAGAAGCTTGACAATGTACTTATTTGCAGCATATATACGTATGATCCATAGGTCACATTAGTCCACTTGTTCTGAATCTGAAGTTGAAGAAAGGCCTGATTAATTGACTTCCTCGGGCGGCTGAATAACATTTTCCTCAGTCTCTGTCGAGGTAGTTGCCGATGAATGATTTGTATCCGTGCTTGCTTGACCTTGAAGCTTCACAAAATAGACTGCCACCAAAACTACCAGAATGAGTGTTACGATCACGACAGTTATGATAAAGAAGATAAAGGGAGATGGATGATGCTGTTTTTGTAAATCTGGCTTCGAAAGCTCGTGGGAATGCGAATCTGACATCGACGAGGGTGAAATGGCGGAGGAGGAAGGGTTGAAGGGTGGAAGACTCAGAGATTTTGACTTGTTGTAATTTAACTCTCATTTATACTGGAAGATAGTGTTGTTATAATATTTTTGTATATTAAAAATTATTGACTTTTTATATTCTTTGAAAAACTAAAGTATTTTCCATTTTGTAAATTGAAAATTATTTATATTTTTATATTCTTGGAAAAATAAAAATGTATTAAAAATATCACCAAAAAAACATAACTTTTATTGGTCTAATGTATTTATTTAGTTTTGACCTTAACTTACTTTTTACAATATGTTTTAAGTTTCATTTTTATCACCTATATATCTTTGACAGGTTAATTTAGTAATTACCAAATCAAATTTAAAATATTGTAAAAAAATAAGTTAAGGTCAAAACTAAATAAATACAATAAAATAATATAAATTATGCTTTTTTTTAATATTTCTAATACAGTTTTTATTTTTCCAAGAATATAAAAGTATTTTAAATAATTTTCATACAAAATGGAGAATACTTCTAGTTTTTCAAAGAATATAAAAAAAGTAAATAATTTTCAATATACAAAAATATTATAACAACACTATCTTCCAATGTAAACGAGGGTTAGATTACAAGAATATAATTTTTTTTTTTAATATAACCATCTTATTCAACAAAAATACTAAATAAATCAAAATTTCAACAAAAATTTCAAACTGTTCAAGTTTCAACCTTGTGGTGTCACCAATTGATTTGGCGAATACTCCCCCCATGTGGACAATGTCACCAAATGAAACGGTGACTTGGGCCAACTCTTTTTTTTTTTTTCATTTTCGCCAAGTGAATTGGCGACAGGGCCCATTTGTTTCTTTTTTAGGGTTTCCATTTCATGTTATGTATTTTTTTTAAGAATTAATTTCAAGTTTGTTTTTATAAAAAAATATTAAATTATGTTTTAATAATTAATTTTTATTTAAATTATGTTTTTTTTTCATAATTAATTAGTAAGTAAATATTGAAAAAAATATTAATTTATGTTTTTTTATTTTTCATAATTAATTGAATTTTAAATAATGTTAAAAATAAAGAAATAGAACAAATATTAAATTATGTTTTTTGTTTTTCATAATTAATTAAAATGTATATAATGAAACAATATAGACATGTAATAAATATTAAAAATATTAATTTACAATAGAATGAAAATTACAATTGAACAAAAAAAACTAATGGTCGGCTTTATCTAAGCGACCACCGGTGCCACATTGTGGAGGATGCGCGTTGCGACAAGGTCTACGGCGAGGTTGTTATGGTGTGTCCGGTCTTTGTGTGTTGATTTGTGGAAGAGGGTTTTGTTGGAACGGCCCTGGCGTATCAGATGAATTTTGAAGCATTTGACCCCAATAACCGGGAGATCCACTATCAACGACGCTTTCGTAGTTAAGCCCATGCCCATGTTTTCGTAGGATTGTCGGGGAGGTTGGGTGGAGTATGAATGGTATGGTTGTCTGAATTCGTACATCGAATTAGGTTGGAATTGGTGTGTTGGTTGTTGTGGGATTTGGTAGTCAAATAATGGATAGTTGGAAGGGGTAGGGTCAAATGAGTTATCTGGGCTATAGATGGAGGGGGTAGGGTCAAAAGATGTATCAGGGCTATATTGGTATGGTGGTTGATGTTGTGACTGGGTGAGTGGCATGTACGGGTCATGGTAAGGATGTTGTTGTTGATGTTGGGCATTTGGTGGCATGTATCGATTATGGTAAGGTTGATGTTGGGCATTGGGCTATTGTTGTGTGTTTGATGAAGAAACGTGTTGCCTTGGGTCAATCAGATAGGTTGGCTCGGATAGAATTTGCTGAGATGTTGTAACCGACCTAAACCAAGTCATATATTGATAACTTGGCCTAACCCCTTCCACAATTTGGTCGGTTAAGACGTGTTGCCTTTTGTTCTTCCAATGTTGACACATCTCCTTCGCAAACTCCTTCCAATGACTGACACTCCACTGTGAGTCCACTCATTGCTGATGCCACTGCTCTAATGATGTCGGAGCATCTGGAGTATCCTAATGCATCCCAAATTGTAGCTTCACACGGTCACTTTGGTGCATCTCCACTGTAGTGAACCTAATGATGGGTGTTTTTGATGTCCACATAGCAACATCATTGGCGTCGGGCTGGTGGTCGAGACCCTAGCACGACATCTAGACAAATTACATTAAATGTATATATATTTAGTCAGACAAAGATAGACAAGTTTATGCATATAAGTTAGACAAAGTAAAGGTAGATAACTTACATCATCTGGCCCAAGGTGTTCGATGAGGTTCCGGTACACAATTATGGAGTGCCTGGGACATCTCTGATAATTCATCCCTGGAACAGACCACCTAAAAAAAGAACCACAGATAAGTTAGCATCTAAAACTCATCTCACAAATTATCAACTTACAAAGAAACTTTGGTTGCTAAATATTCTTGAAAAGAAACTTACTTGTTGGTGTACGGGAATGTAAACAGATTCCGGTTTACTGGAGCAAGCGTTGGCATCCTAGACCAACCCCACGCTTGTAGGAGATAGGCGCAGCCATAAAAAGTACATGATTTGTTTTTGGAATTTTTACACAGTGCACTATATAGATGGGCGAGGACAGCTGATCCCCGACTATATTCGCACACTTTGTTTATGTTTTGTAGCAATGGTAAATACATAATATTCACGGTATTTCTAGTGCCCTTTGGAAATAAAAAATGACCAAACAAAATCATAATATATCACCTTAAAACAAATTTTAAAATTTTGTAGACCAATAAGTACACAATTAATCTCCACTAAAATTAAAATATCTATATATATTTATGGAGTGAAATAAGATGTCAAGTGTTCCGTTACAATTATTTTTTGGCAAAATAATTTGTAACGCCTAGCCATTTCTGTATCTTTGTTAAACTCTCTCATTTTCCTTGAATATACAAAGCTGAAAGGACACAAAAAATATGATAAATACATAATTGAATAGTATTTTACATGAACAAATTGGTTTTAGGGTGACTGTCTCACCCAACTTGAAAAATTATGTCACTGTATTTAGAAAAGTATCCTATGACCCTGACTTTTCCAGAATTGTGCAATTAGCTTGTCTACGTGGTAGTATTTCTGATCTGACCTGATCAGAAGGGGATCACGGGATGGCCACACGCTGTTGGACTGCTACCTGTTCACCGGTGATGAGGAGGAGAAGGGGGGTGTACCTGCAAAACACTCTGATGTCAAAGTAAGGAGTTGGGCAGAGTGAGGGCAAAGTACAGAAAAGGGGTAAGAAGTGAATTACCTGACCCTCTTGAGGAAGAGGGTATTTATAGAGAGACCCTAGCGTTGGGCCAACGGTCACTTACGTTGGGCTGGATTGTCAGGCCCAACCCAGGTGACTGCTAGGGCTTACGTGGCGTAGTGAAGACCAAGACGTGGTCTTCGCCCTAGTCCAACTGCTCCTTGATCTCCGGAAAGTGGGTTTGACCTGCTCTTTCGGAGGTGGGCAGTTGGTTGATGACGTGTCCCCGCGGAGGGGAGCACGTGGAGAACGTGCACCGGGCACGTTGTTCTCCCCGCGGAGGGGGGCACGCGAGGACGTGGGAGAGCCAAGGGTCTTGCTCGACGGGCCGGGGGTGCTCTGTTCAGCCGACAAAGGGGATGTTGAGACGCTATAGGGCGTGCCGTCCATCCCGACGGGGACGTGCCCTGCCCGTCCTATGGGGGTGCGTGTGCTCGGTCGGGCTAATCCACTTAATGGGCCTTGTGCGTTATTGTGCTGGACCGCGAGGCTGGGCCCAGACCAGAACAATTTCTATGTGATAGCATTCCCATTATTGTATCGGATATATGTGCTCCCTCACTTCCTTCTTATATAACACTTTCCATTTTACTTACAATCCAAATAAATTTAAACTCATTTTTATCTTCACCCTATTTTCAACATTTGATCACAGTTCATTCTTTTTCTCTCATTTCCTTAACCTCTCTCCTCTTTATGACAAATCAATAATAATAATAAAATTGAAAAGATACAAAATCAAATTTAAAAAGGATTGTTGAGACAATTTCTCTACATAGACAACTTTGTCTTTGACTCTTTCTCTCTCGACTTGAATAGCATTCACAGTCACAAAAATTGTCCATAATAAAAAGAATAAGTCAATAAATTAAAAGTACAAAAATATAAGACATATTTGAAACTAAATGGAACAAACATATACAAATTTCAACATCAAAACAATCAATTAAAATACCCTAACATAAGAAGAACGAAAGTTATGATAGAGATTGCAACCATAATATAGAAGACAAAGAAAAAGGAGAAAAAAAAGAGATGTGAGAAGAATTGGAAGTTCCATAAATCTTTGCAACATGAGCGCTCTTATAAATTTTCATTTGTAAAAACTGGTTATGTTTAATCCAGAGAGAAAATTGTCCATTGGATCCTTGTTTTGCTTTATGACATTTATATGTTCTTATCTTTCTTTTTTTTTATAACTTTCAGATAGTTATTGTATGTCTATCTCTTCCACAATAACCTTTAGGTGCTTATTGTATGTGGAAGTTACTTAAACTAATTCTTTGAATTGTAAAATATAGTATGTTAATTGATTGGAAATATGCTTCATCTCTCTTCAAGAATAAAAAGATCATTGATCAAAATTAAATAAATGAAAAAAAATATAGAATGGAAAAAATTTTTTTAAAAAAAAGTATGTTGATTGAGAAAGAGATGGAATTAAAAAAAAAAGAAATAAAAGATGTTTCTTAACTTGTGTCACAATTGACGGTTAATAGAAGTTATAGATGTAAGTTTTTTTTAAGAGATAGAAGTTAACTATTCAATTGGTAACCAACAAAAGTTACCAACTACTCAAGTTATTTATAAAAAAGATAAAGGGCAATTTTGAAAAAAAATAAGTCATGCCAAAAACTTGTATCCCCTTTATATATAGTTATAAATAACTATTCAATTGGTAACCAACAAAAGTTACCAACTACTCAAGTTATTTATAAAAAAGATAAAGGGCAATTTTGAAAAAAAAATAGGTCACGCCAAAAACTTGTATCCCCTTTATATATAGTTATAGATTATTATTATTATTATTCAGTAAGATATATTTTAGAGTAATTTCTCATGTTTCCAACTTTTGAGTCTCTCTCCATTTTGTCAAAGAGGTTCCTTTTATTCTCTCTAGCTTTTAGGGTTTTGTCTTATCATTGGATCATGGATCTTGTGGATATTTCTTGTTTTAGCCTACTAATTACATCATATTCCTTCTTTTTTCCTTTAAATAAATTCTAGGTAGTACAATTTCCAATATGCAGGGGACAACATGTCCTATGGTAGGTCTGATACATAGCTAGACAGTAGTGTGCATAATTATGAGCATATGAGCTTTTGTAGACTTTTTTCTTGTATTGCTTAATCATATCCGTTCAAGTTTCCAGCTCATATGCACTCCAATTCTCACATTGTTGCCACGTTTTCCCTAATGCAATGAACATTCATTCCTTGTAACATCATTTGCATTTAAGACTTTGTTGAAAATTGATATTAAAATGATGCCTCAGTTCTTCCGTGCTAGAACTTATCAGAAAGTAATCCTACACAAGTGACAAACATGAAGGATGAAAGTATCTTCATCAGCACTAAAATCTATGATTATAAAGTCAGCAAGGAAGACAAACTTGTCAACTCTCACTAACACATCTTCAATCTTCCCTTGTGGGTAGAAAATGCTTCTACCAGCTAACTGAAGTGTGATGGTTGTTGGTCTTGCAACTCTTATGTCTAGGTTCTTGAAAATGGACAAGAGCATGATGTAAATACTCGCTCCAAGATCATATAATGCTCTTCAACAAAAATAATTTCATATGTTTCATGGTGTGGTTAAACTTCCAGGATCTTTAAACTTAGGTGGTAACTTGCCTTGAGCAAATTGGCTACATTCTTGGGTTAGTGCTACAGTAACAAACTCTCAAACTCTTTTTCTCTTTGTCAACACATCCTTCATGAAAACTTATAGTAGTTTGACATTTGATGAATGACTTCAATCAGAGGTATTTTGATGTGCAATTGTTTCAAGATCACCGTGATTTTGCCAAATTATTGTTCTTTTTAGCCTTTCTAAATCTTAGGGTAAAAGGTGACAGTGGTCTCTCTTGCACAAATCTAGGTATTTTGATGATCTCATGCGTAACAGTTGTGATTTATACCGTTGAAAATTGTCGGGGTTGACTCAATTAATGTGAAGATTGTTGGAGTTGGTTAAAAATATACATGTTGAAAAAAAATCTTATATTACTTAATTTTGTAAAGGAAGAGAACATTAAGTGTTATATAATGAATTCAAGATCTTCATTACAAAATACATGAGTCAAAGTAACTTTAAACTTATATTTGACTCTTTTTTTTCTATTTTACTCTTGTGTTAGAATATTGTAAAATGTAGTTAAATATTTACTTTGGAGTTGTGGTTGTACCGGAAATCTGAGGGTAGTTTTAGATAAATTATGTATTGTAATAATTTTTATAAAATATTATTTTTAATTTGTCATTTAATAACTGCCGTGATTTATTTTTTAATTTTTTTAATAAAAAATTATATCTTTGGGTTGTTATTGTATTCTTTTATTTTATTTTTTAATAAGAAAAATTAATTTATATATTTATTGAAGAAAGTCAAGGCATTAGATATGCTACATGCTATGTCTAAACTGATAGTACAAGAAAATAAGGCATAAAAAGCCATTACAATAAGAAATAATTGAGACACCTAAACAACAACTCATTGCAGGCTCCACAACAAGCCAAATATACCCCACACATACAATACAATTCTACGTATAGCCACCGATAACAATAGTACTTGGTACTTAGTTTAACTAGTTTCGGCAGATAATATTACTTGGTACTTAGTTTAACTATTTCAACATTATCTGCCAAAGCTAAATACAAACAAAAAATTGCTTTTTCCTATAAGACAATAAGAAATGCTATTTCTACATCACATTTTACACCACATTCATGTATTTTGTTAAATAAAAAAATATTTTTATAAACAGTACATTCAATTGGGGACACTTGCCCCCACTAATTTATTTATTTTATATTAAAAAATTAATTAATTAATTTTTATTTTTCTTAAAAATTAAATATTGTCCTCATAAAATGAGTTAACTAATTTTAATTATAAATAACTAGCGTCCAGACGGGCACTCGCGTGCCCGTCTGTCCGCTTTTTTAATGCACATAAAAAAATAAATGATATTTTTTTGTTAAAACAATTTTTTTAAAAAATATAATATTATGTGAAAGTTAATAATAAGAAATTATGTGGAAGTTAATAATAATAAGTTATATGGAAGTTAATAATAGAAAGTTATTAAGGAAATTACACAATAATATAAGGGTAAAAATGATAGAAAAATAGGCCACACCAAAACAAAGTATTCCCTTTATATATTGTATAGATTAAATAAAAATAATTTAAAAGATAAGTTGTTAAAATATTATTTGACCACGTACACCTAAATAATATATGTAATAATATTGAAAAAAAAACAATTATTCTAAATATCTAGTTTAAAGATTAATTTTTTGTTTGAAAATTATTATACATTTTTTTTCTTCAATTTTTTGATGTAGTACTCCAATGGTAACAATAATTAAATTCACAAGACAAATATATATTTATTTTAATAAATTTTTATGCAAAAATTTCTAATATGCGGTATGTAATATTTAAAATATGTGTACTTCCTTATTCACATAAAAAGTATCTCACTTTTATATTTTTCTATATTGTAAAATAATTATCTCTTAAAAATACGATACAATATTTATTATTATTTTTTTATTACTATTTCTATTATTTATTAACCTTAATTTAATTCAACTATGTTATTTACTACAATGAATAAACGTATTCTGAAAAATAACATTGGTTTTTTCATTAAAATTAATATATATAATTAGTTTTTTAATTTTTATGAGATGAAAGAGTATCATGCCCCCACTAATTAATATTTCTGGATCCGTCTCTGGTATATATGAACATTAACCGTGAACAGTAATTTAAGTAGTGAAATAAAGTTGGTTAATAAAATGTAAAAAATTGGATAATGAAGTGATAAAGTTGGTTAATAGATACTCAGAGTTAAAAATATTTTTAATAATAAACCAAAATTGATTAATAAAAAATAAAAAATTGGTTAAAAAATACTTTTTAACAATATTTTTTAATAGATGTTCAGATATTAAAAAATATTTTTTAACAATAAATAAATTTTTTTATATATATATTTTTAAATATATTATTATAATATTTTATTATTTACCTTATTTGTGAACAGTAAAATATATAGTATAAGTGTATGAATTTGATATAAGAATAACAATTTTTCTAAGACAATAGACTCGAAGCATTGATCTTATTTTATGAATTATTGTCCTTCATACATATGTCAACATCATCAGCCTGCATTTTTTTTTCGGTCGGACATACATATGTATGAATGGCTACAAACAAACCACATTTTACAAACTACATTTAAAATCCTTGTTCACCACCACATAAATTTTCACGCTCAAACTCACCACACATTCATTGAAGTATACCAGCTGGTAAAGCAAGATTCCTCTAACTTAAGGCATCTATATATAACACTTATATCAAAGATCGATCCAAAAACAATGTCATAGTTTCACATAATCACTCTCACACACTTCTATCAACAACAAAAAGAAGATGAAAAAAGCACAAGTTGTGTTTATACCTTCTCCCGCTGTAGGTCATTTAGTTTCCACACTCGAGTTCGCAAAGCTTCTAATCAACCGTGACAACCGTCTCCATATAACCGTATTAGTTATCAAATTCCCACACACAACAGAAACCGATATCTACACAAAATCCCTTCCTATCTCCGATTCTCTCAATCTCATCAACCTTCCAGAATGCTCTCTTCCTCCAAACTTAGATCGAGGTTCCGCCATGACCGCTCTTCTCGAAGCTCAGAAACCAAACGTCAAACAAGCCGTATCTAATCTCACTACTGGAAAAGGACAGCTTGCTGCCTTCGTTGTCGACATGTTCTGCACCACCATGACTGATGTTGCTAAAGAGTTTTCTGTCCCTACCCTCGTCTTCTTCACTTCTAGTGTTGCTTTCCTTGGTTTGAGTCTTCATCTTCACACTATCCATGAACGAGACAACTTAGATTCAACTCAGTTGCAGCAACTCACTGAGCTGGCCGTCCCGAGTTTTGCTAACTCGGTTCCAATAAAATCGTTGCCTAGTGTTGTGCTACAAAAGGAATGGGAGACATTTATGATGGCCTACTGGAACGGGCTAAAAGATGCAGATGGAATTATCGTAAATTCATTTGACGAGCTAGAATCGTATGCGGTTGATTCATTTGTAACTGATCCCGATCTAGCTGGTATACAACTATATCCGGTGGGACCCATACTAAATTTGGAGCACAAAACCAATAGCATTGATGAATCCAATGACATCATCAAGTGGCTCGATGACCAACCTCCTTCATCAGTAGTTTTCCTCTGTTTTGGGAGTAAGGGTTCTTTCGATGAGGATCAGATTAAGGAGATTGCAATGGCAATTGAGAACAGCGGAGCCCGCTTTATATGGTCTCTTCGAAAACCTTCTCCAAAAGGCGCAATGGAGGCACCCTCTGATTACTCGTTTTTTGATTTAGGTTTGATTTTACCGAAAGATTTTTTGGATCGAACAGTAGAATTGGGAAGGATCGTTGGATGGGTCCCACAAGTTCAAATACTAGCCCATCCAGCAGTAGGAGGATTTGTTTCGCATTGCGGTTGGAATTCAACACTCGAGAGCATTTATTTTGGTGTGCCTATTGCTACATGGCCTATTTATGCGGAACAACAAACTAATGCTTTTGAATTAGTGTGTGAGTTAAAGATGGGTGTGGAGATTGCATTGGATTATAACGTGGAGGAGTTTAATGGCAAACCTAACTATCTTGTAACTGCAGAAAAGATTGAGAAAGGAATAGACAGTGTGTTGGAAAAAGATGGAGAGGTAAGAAAGAAAGTGAAAATGATGAGTGAAAAGAGTAAAACAACATTGTTAGAAGGAGGTCCTTCTTTTACTTATTTAGGATACTTGATTGATTATATTATGAATCAAACATCAAATTGAAGTATCCAAATACTCATAGCTCATATGAAATTGGTATTGGTTTCAACATTATAATGTTTGATTTTTAGTTTTGGAATTTTTCTATTTTCAATTACATTAATTTTCTTGGCTACTTTTTAAATAGGATTGGGCGTATTTATATTTAATGAAGTATTTTGGATCATTAAAAAAACTAGTAGTGACAAAATTGATTATACCTCTTATCAGTTATTGTTGCATTTTTATTTTTAATTAAATTGAGTTTACATACAAAACTTAAAGATTAGCAAAGTGCGCAAAAGTTTCTTTCTTTGAATGACTTTATTTCTTTTGAGCATATACACTAATTGAACATTTAGATCATTATTGTCAAAGAATTTTTAATAGCACTTTCCAAATGATTTTATATATATTTCAAAGGAGTAGATCATCTCTATTTTCGTAGAAAATAGAGATCAATATTTCTATGACTAATTGAATAGCATGTGACATAAAATAATATCAATGGTTAATACTATGTTTACTATTTTATGTTTAATAAATATAATTCATATCCATTTTGAGAGAAGAAAACATCTCAAGTCAAAATGTTGAAACTCTTTTGGAGCGGAATACTTTAAAAAAAATTGGGGAACACGAAACTTATAACAATGACATCTTCTTAAAGTTCATTAATCAGAATCACACTAACCAGAAACTATATCACACCATAATGTCCATAATTATGTGTCTCTCTTCTCTACAATCTCCTTCACTTCTTACTGACAACATTTAAATTACTTTTGTGTTATATCGTTATCGTGCTCTCGTGTCATTGTATAGACGTTTTGTGAGTTTGGTACAAAATGGAGAAAATTTCTAGTGTTCGACCGCCTCTTTGTCATTTCATGGGTAAGAACATTAACCATTTTATTAGAAGTCAATTTAACTGAAAATCATTCTATAATATTATTTTTTTCAAAAATGTTCCTTTTTTAATTAATATACAAAATTTATTTGAGTTTATATATTAAACACAATGAATCTATTTTTTTCATTAGAAACCTTAAATGAGTTATCGGTTTCAACCCTTGAAGGTGTGATTCAATGGATCAACAATATCATGAATTGTGAAGAAAGTTTTAATCATACACCACACTTAGAAGTGGAGTTTGAATCAAAGACAACTTCCTATGAATTTTATAATGAGCAAAGTAGGATAATTAGATTTAGTAGTCGTCGAGAATATGGCAATAATAAAAAATATATAAAATTTTGACTTCAAGAAGATTATCGTGCTTTAAAGAGAGAAATGAGGCATTGACAAACGAGACCACTTGATAAAACAATCTAGAGCATAAACTAGAACCAAATGTAAAACACATGTGGTTATTTCACTTGATCAAAAAATAAGAAAATACAAGGTTATTGACTTTGTATCTGAACATAATCACTCCCTTCAACCACCAGGATATTTTAATATAATTTTCTCTCATTGATGCACATCTAAGCTATAAGCATCACAAATCATGTTGGCTAATGACTCGGAACTTAAACCAAAAGATTATTGTGAGTATGTGTCTAAGCAAATTGGTGGAATATATATTGTTGGTTATACAAGACAATGTGGAACCTTGTTATGTATGTGATATGCATTTAACAAGGATATCAATTTTTGATGATGATAACTAATGTCTTATGATAAGTCAAGCATGGACGGATAAACGGATTAAGATACAAACTTAGTCATTAGGGTTTGATGGGCTTGACTATCCATGATGCAATCAAATGGAATGGAATCTAAAGCCTCATTTGAAGTTACTCAAGCAAGTGTCCATAAAAGTGAAAGTACCGAGCAAGTCTTGAAGTATTGGAGAATCTCTTAAATTAGTAGTGAGTGAACTTTTGTGAAATAAGGACTTTATCATAAAAGTGTGTGGCTAAAACACACACACATTAAAAGGATTTTCAAAATGTTTATTACCAAAGAAAATACATTAAAAAATATCTTGAAGTTATGCAAGAAGAATTAAGAACTGTTGAAATAGTTATGGGTGAATTTTTAACTTATCTAATCGATTGGGACATTTGTCTAATCGAATAGCTCAGTTAAAAATTAAGCCACAAGCGATTGGAACATCGCCTTAATGATTTGAAATGACTAGATATTTTATCCCTCCTTTGATAAGCTTATAATCGATTTTCTTCCAAACTTCTAATCGACTGTGAATAAGTGCTAATCGATTAGAATGTCATAAAAAGCTTTATTGGAATTTCCTTTTTGAGCCAACCTATATCCTATAAATAGAGGTCCATTTTCTTATTTAATTTTATTCAGAAACATATTTTGACACCTGTCTCTCTAAAGTTTTATTTAGATTTCTTTCACTAATGTTTAGCCTTGGTGCTTTTGTGAGAAAAGTCTTTTTGTGAGTGAGGATATAATTGTAATTTTGGAAAAGGATAGAATTGTAAAATCACCAAGGGGAATATTTTGTATACACCTTGGTTGAATATTATACATATAGGGATTTGTTTGGGTTATAAGCTAAACCCTTTAAAATCTTTAGTTTTGGGGTTTTGTGATTCAGTCCTCGATTAAGTTGGAGATCGGTCCGTGGTAAAATCTCGTAGTTCCGTGGTCAGTCCAGTATTTAAACCAAGATAGGTTGAAGTTCAACTCGATATTAAAAGCTTTATAGGTTCGTGAAGGTGAGAAAAATACACAAGAAGGGAGTTTGAATTATGTATGCCAAAAACTCATTTCACTTCTGAAACTGAACCTTCAGATTCTAAATCTCGTTCAAAGTCTGATATCAGAATATGTAATAGCATCGAAAATGAAATGTTCATAAGTAAATGCAAGCAACACACAAATGTTACCCTAGTTCGTCTCCTCAAATGAGAGTAGTTCATTTCCCTTGCCTCAACAAAAGCTTTTCACTATAACTAAACATATTACAATTTCTCAAACACACTTACAAGAGACTTCAATGCTCAATCAACCTAGAAAGAGACTTATGCTCAAGCAACCTTGCTAGAGACTTCCTGTTTAATCAACCTAGAATGAGACATTCATTTCTCAAGTACACATACAAGAGACTTCGATGCTCAAGCTCGCATGCAAGAAACTTCCTCAACTTTAAACAAATAGTTTAATAGAAATAGATATATAGTATATTTTGATATGCAATCAGAAGTATAACACTTGTGCAACAATCACAAAGGTTTTCAACCTTTCTAAGATTTTTATGATAATTCAAGATAAGAAATCATAAGAACTAATGCTATAATAGTTATAATAATAGCTCAAAGTTATGCCAAGATCTTTAATGCGTTGTGATGTTGTAACCTTCCTTTGAGTCTTCAGCTTCCTTTTATAGAGGTAGAAAAAGAGTCGTTGGAGGTTTGAACAATAGCAAACTTAGTGAGCAAGGATACCAAGAGACACGTTGGAGAGTTGTATCTGATCAGGAGTATTATCCACTGAATAAAAGTAATGTCCTCAACACCCTTCGAATAACTAGGTATCTACCAAAAGGTAGTAAGAACTTAAGAGGTCACATCACCATCCTTGAGCCTTGCAAAATCAAACCCTAATTGACTCTCTCCAAAAATTTGTTGTTTTGACGAGACTAGTCAGCTTTGGTGCAGAGTACGAATCAGACGCTCCTTAAGCCTTTAGGGTATGAGCTATCACCAGAGGCTAAAAACAACATACCAGAGTCTGAACCTACAAATGCTGATGAACATATTCAGATTCTGATCAACCAGAATTTGAGTAGTATTGCTTCTTCACTTATGCTTTCAACAGGATCAATTCATGATGAATTTTTTTTAGCTTATGATAATGCACACTTGAATGTATGTTAGTATACTCATTTGTTCTCTAAATACTTTGTTATCATCAAAACTCAAGGAGTATGAACAATATAGTTCCAACAATCTCCCCCTTTTTGATGATGACAAATAAATGTATTTAAAAACAATGGTTGGTTAGTTTTAACTAACTTGACAACGTCAGAGTCTGAGGTTTGTAAGCTTCCCCTTAGTCCAATAGTCCATAGGTTGAGGTTTGTAAGCTCCCCCTAAGTTTTATCAAAGTTAATTTAAACTTATTTCAATAAAATAATATGTTCAAAATAAAGGATTACCAAAATAATGAATAATTAGGGTTAAGGTAAATTAAAAGTATTAAAAAATACTTTTAACCTTCTTAAATATTTCCATGAACTTTCTCCCCCTTTTGTCATCAACAGAAAGTGAGTTTCGACATGCCAACATAGAAGAAGGAAAAAATATTTAATAAGATAAAAAATTATATGGGAAAGACTAATTATGGTAAAAATATAGTATGAACAACTTTTATTCTTCCCAATACAGAGAAGCGACTAAAAAATTATAAGAATTGGTCTAAAACTTGTACAGATATAACCTTAAGAGTAAAGCAAATTAATTGTATTACCAAACATGCAATGCTATAATAGCCCCAAACAACATAAATAATTCTGCTAGCCATAATTACCGGTTGACATCATCACATGAAAAATACCTATGAATCTGGCCTCCTAAGTTTGCGTTGCAAGATTAATGCTCTCTAAAAACTTCAACTCACCAAAGACCAATTATGATAATTTGTATCCACTGGGTTATTAGCACATGCTACATCTTCTAGTGGAATGTATGCATAGTTTCCATTAATAGGACCAACAACATATTAATATATCCAACCATAACACCATGGATTTCAGAGTGTGTATTTAGTGTACAATGCAAATTATCAATAGAATTAACATGGACTGCACGAATCATATACGTAGGATATATATATACTTGACTGTAAATTGTTCACCAAGATACTCCTTATTCCACCATTTTTTTCAGCTATGACTTTAACCACACTGCAAAAACTTAGACATAGAGTTGTCATGGTTTTGCTATATTAGATAGTTTGAGAAATTCTTATGTACCATTTTCAAACCCTTACTTTGACCATCAATTTCTAGAAATTAGTAAGTAACAAATGGATGCACATATTAACCGCAAGATCTTAAATATTCTCAACAAATGCACATAATGATCAAGAAAAATAAATAGTTCCAAATAGTGTTTCCACAACCTAATTCAATAATATAAATTAACTCATTAGTCATCATACACCAGAAATAACTCACCATCCATACGCCCGAATCCCAACAGCTTTACAAGGTTGGGATGAGAAAGCCTTCCTAAGAAATCCACCTTTGACTGCCCTAAAAAAAGAATCATAAATACAAATAGATGGCACCACATATTAACAAAATTGTGAATGTGATGATCCAATTTTGAAAGTTCATCCATGATGCAGTAATGTCAATACATGTCATTCTGCAAATCCTTATGTGTTGTGAGAATTCAATTTTTTGATGGCACGGACAACTCACTTTCATTAATTTCAGTGTCAATGAAAAATGCAAAATAAATAAAGGCATAAGAAGACAAACTTGTAATGATTCAACATTATGCAGAAACAATGATAAACCATTCACTTAAGCTCAGAACATATCTCAAAGCCAGAACCTGATGGGAAGAATCTTTGGCAGGCTATAAACAATTGAAGTTATAGTTTCAAAAAAATGCCATTGTCTTACTCTCCAACTTTCTGGGCATGTACTTCCGCAACAATAATATCATTCATAATCATTACCCTAAAATTATTGAATATAATATCAAGAAAAGAATTAAATTGTTGAATATATATTCAACTATGTATTATGCTTTAGCAGCAGACTACTAAAGATTAAGAAAATAACATGAAAGTCAAATAAAAGTTGAAGTTTATAACTAATGATAAACTATTGTGTTTATTTCTAATTCAAGTTTTAAAGCATCAACATTTTTTTCCTTAGTTTTCAATGATAGCTAAGAAATCAAAGATTCTAGAGCAATGCATCGCAAACTATAAACAACACAGAATAACTATAAAGTTTAAACCAATTAAGGCTGCAACATCAACATTATCAGTGTAAAACTTATTTGGTAAAATGTGTGCTAAACAGTGTATCATACATAGGCCTCCATTCAATAGTCAGTGCCATCTTTACCGAATTTGGACTAATAGATGCCAACATATCTCCAGTAGCATCCCAATAAATATTATTTATCGGTTCACGATGACACTACAAAGACAAGTGATTTAACTACAAAATCCACATAGAAAAATCTTCAATTGAAAATATCACGATAGCTATATAAAGAAACTCAATCTTTTACTGGCAGTGAGTAAATTTGTCTGTCTATTTTGACGTTGAAAATCGACACCACTTTATCAGAATCTGCTGCAAGTAATTGCCCCAATCGAGGCTGAAACCTCACTTCTGCACTACCTCTCTGAAACAAACGATTGTGATGAATATTAGAGACACATAACATTGTAGAAAATGGATATGATAAAATGTACTTGTTTTAACTAACCTTAGATACACGAGTACAAGAGGATGGAGTAATGTTTCAATATCGAATTTAATTTTCAGTATCGCAGAAGCAGAAAATGTTTGTCTTCTTGAGGTGAAAATCAAGGGACATAATAGTTAAACTATGCCCACTATATTCTTGATCACAATAGGTTGGCTGCAATGAAAGAAAGATAATAAAAAAGTAAATTGTATTTTGTATATATAATTGCAAAAGATTTTGCAAGTTTTAAACATCGTATGCACAAGTTATAAATAACTTATTTTTTGGTGAATATGTTAATACCTTATATAGTAATGGGTAAATTGAAAAGAGTTTGTTATGTTACATTGGATGCGTCCCATAACCACACAGATTTGTCACATGAGGCAGTTGCCAATTTGTGTTCTTTAGGAGTGCTCTATGTCCCTAAAGTGTCCATATTCCACATAATAACCTGATAAATTCTCCCACAAAAGAGTAACTAATACATTTAAATATGGCACAATATCCTTTTTATGCAAGCAAATTACCTTATTGTCATCCCCGACACTGGCTAGCAACTTTCCATCCGAAGAAAAGTGACAGCAAGTAATTGTGTTCCTTGTTCTTATACAACCAAATTCAGCAAAGATGAAACCTGAAATAAAAGTGGGTGAGTCATACTTTTCCATAATACTTCCCAAACGGAGAAGAAAGACACACCCATAAAGCTTACATTTTGAAGATTCTTTTTGTTGCTCAGTTGGACTTTGTTTTATAGCCCCATAGAGATTTACACCATCTCATCTGTCATTTGATAGAAAGGATTCCACATTATCTTCTAAAGCGCCAACTTCTCCAAATCGTTCTATATCATCCTGGCTTATGAAATAATAGCGTCAGAAACACGATAACTTGTTTTACTTATAACTCAACATCACAACAAACACATTTACGCAAATGTTTACATTAAGATTAATTGTTAGAAATAGAAGACTGTTCATTTAAATACAACTAACGAAGAAATCGAAAAATATCAACATACCTTGTAACTTGCGAGGAATGTAGTGAAATACCTGAAATAAGGTATTAACCGAAATGATATTAGGTTTAGTTGTTAACAGAAAAATCCATGTCTGCAAGCTTTAAGGAAAATCGATATCAGGTTCAATAGTATAAACAAAATACCTATGTCCCTACAATGCCCGTTACAATATCAATGTCTGCAAGTTTTAAGGCAGGTGCATCGTTAACACCATCCCTGTTCATAGCAACTACTTCAATCAATAAATATTGAGACATCACCGAATGACTATGTGGAAAGTAGCAGAGGAAGAATCAGAGACGAGGGAGAAAGGGGGAGATAGAGATTTAGGATTTTGAGAGAGAGAGAGAGGAGAGAGAGAGAGAGAGAGAGAGAGAGAGAGAGAGAGAGAGAGAGAGAATACATAAAGTGAGGGAAAATACAGAAACAGTGGAAAATACACAAAGGGGCAGCGGCGATTTACGATTTATGGCGCAAAATGTAAGAAATGAAAAATAAAAATAAGAAAACCAAATTTCTTGAACCAGATTAACATACATGTACTCCTCATGTCTCTCAAAGATCATTTTCGGAAGAAAAGAAAAGTTTTGAACATCAAAGGGGCAACGGCGGATTTACGGTTTATGGAGAAAAAGAGAGAAAACAGAGAAAGGGGCGGAATTAGAGTTTGTGGAGGAAAGAAGAGAAAATTGAGTGTGATAAAAAACGGGAGAGAGTGAGAGAAATCTGGAGAGAGAATGGTTTTGGTGGGAAGGGGAAAATTTGAGGTAGCCAATGGTTAATTGACATTTGTCATGCAAATAGAGGTTTGTGTGAGATTTATTTGTTACATTTGTTAATTACTTATTTGTTCAATTGGTAGTGTAAATAAAATTTAGGAAAGGGACAATTATGTAAGATCATGCAATAATATTTTGAAGGGTTGATAGTAAATCTGAACCGTAATGATCTGACACATCAATCAATTTTGTTTCCATCATTTCTCAACACACATCCTATAGACCATTTCATTCTTTTCTCTTCAACACAGTTTTCTTTTTCTTATTTCTTACCAACCTTTTCAGCTATTATTTCACCCAATAACTTCTTTGGATTTATGCTTTGAGATTGCAAAAAAAAAATATGTCATCCATCTTCATCTTTATGTGGCAAAATTTATTCTTTTCATTTTTAAGTTTTGAATCTAAAACGAATAAATTTTGTTCGGTTCAAAAAATGATTTGATTAATAGAGAGTGTATAATGATATGAGAGAAAGAGGGATATATTATATGTATCTGTGTGTGAGAGAAAGAAATGTTATCTTTCAATGTAGAAGAACATTTAACTATTCTTGCTCATTCTTCTTCACTTACTCCTTATTTCTCTATTTTTAACTATAAGTTTGATGTGTTCTCTTTATTGTACACGCAGAAACAATAAAGTGAGATCTGTAAATTGAAGATATGCAAGAAAGAAAGAAAATATGTCTTCGATAATTTTCTTCTTATGTTTTTTTATGTAAGTGAAGAAGTTTTGAGCTCTCTCCCTCTCTTTCTCTATCTATCTATCTTTCTCTTTATATATATATATATATATATATATATATATATATATATATATATATATATATATATATATATATATATATATATATATATATATATATATATATATATATATATATATATATATATATATATATATATATATATATATATATATATATATATATATATATGTGTGTGTGTGTGTTATATATAATTTTTCTACTTTTTAAAATGCCTAAATTTTTACATCATATTTTTTACTTTTTTATTACTTATATATGAAATCTGTACTTTTTTATTTATCATAATTTCAACATGATTTTTTTTCAAAGAATTTTAATGAAACATTTAAGTTGTATTTTAAAAGTAATTAAACTAATTATATTTTGACTTTTGATTTTAATATGATATAGCTTTCTCTGTCTCATGGTTAAAAAAACTCTGTTTTTTTCTTTGAACTTTAGTTATATATTGTTAATAATTAGTAGGATTAGAAGTCATAGTTGTAACATAAGAGAGTAGGAGTAGAAGTTATTGTTTTCTTACGATTTTATTTTTGTTTAGTTTTTTTTTTTATTACATTTTTGTGTTTCTATTTTTTAATAAATTTTTAATTAAGAAAGACACAACAAAGATAAAGTTCTTTCTCTAAATGTGAAAAAAAAAAGAAAGAAATGTTGCAATAAAAATTTAAATTTTATATGAAAAATATGAGTCCATTTAGTAGTTTTTTGTTAATGATCTTTGAAGGACCTCTTGGACAATTGATACTAATTTATTTATGTTGTATAATTCAAGTGGTTTCACTTTGCAAGATTTTAAGCCTAGTCTTAGTTTTAGTCTTAGTTTTAGTTTAGAAGGAGTTGAATAATAATAATAATAATAATAATAATAATAATAATAATAATAATAATAATAATAATAATAATAATAATAATAATAATAATAATAATAATAATAATAATAATAATAATCAACAAGTTTCAAACAGGGGTGAGTTTTAACAACATCATGAACATAATAATAAAAGCCAAGGTGATTCAACTGGTTATTGGAATGATATGTTAGGTGGTGGATCATGGTTATTTGAAAGAAAGGATCTAACTAATAGCAAATGAGGGCTTTAATGATTTATAATCTTAAAATAGAGGATCTTAAAATACTGACATGTAGAAAAAAAATCTAGAAAACTAACACATTACAATTAAATATCCTAAAAAAAACTTCAGGGATAATTTAGCATGCACAAAAAATGCCATAGAAAATTGGTTTAGGCTTCAACATTTATAGTATTTAGTTTCTGGTTAAAAAAAATTTCTGTTTGAATTACATTGGTTTTCTCGGCTACATCTTATATAGGATTACTTACGAAGTCAAGAAATATCATATCACATCTTGCATTTGTAAGCCTCATTTTTTTTCTTTATATAATTAATTCACGGAAAAATGATTCAACAATAATTTATTTTCTTTAATCTTCTCTCAACATCAAGACAAAACATCTTATTCAAATATTTTATACACTAACAAAATGTTATCTAGAAAAACCGTGCGAAAGACGCAAAGAGTTTTGATAATATTCCACATCCAGTTTTTGAAATTTAAATCAATAAATGAGAAACATTTTTGTCTAATTATTTGTAGGAAGTAAATTAATAAGAAGCAATTGTCGAAATTGGAAGTGGGGGTGATAATAGCAATGAAAGGCCATCCAGGGAGTGGGAAAAGCACTTTAGCGAAATCCATAGCTTCTTCTCTCAAAATCCCTCTAATCGACAAAGACGATATCAAAGACTGTACCCTTCCTCTTCGTTTAACCTCACCCGCTTCACTTCTCAACGACCTTTCATACGACGCCATCTGGCAGATTGCTTCCACTCAGCTTAGCGTCGGTCTCAGCGTTGTTCTCGACTCTCCTCTTTCTCGTAGGGTTCACTTCGACCGTCTCCGTCAACTCGCCGCAGAGTTTAGTGCTTGTCTTCTTATCGTCGAGTGTAGGCCGAATGACTGTGATATGTGGCGACGGAGGCTTGAGGAACGCGGTGGTGGTGGAGGAGGACATAAACCGGCGACATGGGAGGATTTGGAGAAGCTTCTAGAAGAGTATGGGGGTTGTAGTGAATATGATGTGGGCGATGTGGCGAGGATGGTGGTGGATACAACCGCGCCGGTGTCTTTGGATCGGTTGTGTTCGGATGTTTTGGAGTTCATTTTCTCTCACGCTGCTAAGAACACTGGCGATTTAGCTACGTGTATTTTCTGTTGATAGCAATAGTTTGTGTTATGACTGAAAATATGTAAATAAATAAATATATATTTTGTAAGGTTCAATGCTCCTCGTGTATATTGGGAAATTTTACTTTATAGAAATGTTTGTATTAAAAAAGTGCTCATGTATTGGGAACCATATATATATATATATATATATATATATATATATATATATATATATATATATATATATATATATATATATATATATATATATATATATATATAGGTATGAATTTGACTTTTAATGTACCTAAGTGAATTTTAGCACAGCAGAAAGGGAGGATTTGTAATGTTAGCACTTCAACCTAGTATAAATGTGTCAATGAAAGAATATTTGAAATGAAGGGTGTTGTGTTATATAAAAGACTGATAGGTAAAACTTTCTCTATGAGATTCAATGCTTTATATTGATGATCATTCGAACACATCCAATTGTGGGAAGCATGTCGGAGGTTTGAATCTTGTGCCTTCAACTTGGCTGAAGTATCACCTAACTTGCACGCTTTTTTGCGTGATGCTTGCTATTAGTCCTTCAGTCATAGGCCTTACGATTAGCCCAAAATAGTTGTCTTCCAAACTCTTGCTCATACTTGTAGAATGAGGATTTGTCGTGTATGTCCTTAGTTTGACTATCGGTAAGAGGAAATGGAAGAGTTTTGATGTGACATCAGTAACATTGAGAACATGCACATTAAATGTCTTCTTTGTGATTGGCAACATTTAATAGAGGAACCTCGATGCATTGTGCTATGCTTAGAAGCAATTGTGCCTTCTTATATTAGAGCATTTAAGTATTTTGACAGATCTAAAGTAAGATCCTGATTGTTTATGGTGTGGTTTGAGCTTCCCAATGTTTACTATTGTGGATCTACAGTTTCTTTTGTTGTAAGATATATGGTGAGCCCTGGTGTTAGCTTGGAACTTCTTTTTGGAAAGAGTCAATTGAATGCTGGATTGGAAAAATGCTAAATGTTAGCATTGATTGGCACAAGTCGATAGGAATGAATACGTCAACTAAAACATTTTGACTAGCATCTTGAAACATGATTTGGAAGAATCTCAAGAGCAGATCTTGAAACATGGTTTGGAAGAATCTAAATAGCAGATCTTGAAACATAGTTTGGAAGAATCTTAAGAGCAGATCTTAAGGTATGGTTTGAAGGAGTCTCAGGAACATATTTAATTGACTTCTCGACACCATGTCGAAGTGAAGTGTTCAAGGGACTTTAAAGACTTATAAGATTTTGGAAACCAAAGACTTGAGAGGGGACTTAGCGCTATCAGCAATCACTTTCGACGAGTAGGAAATTATGAGTCGTTAAGAGCTATTGCGAATGTGGGATAATGGTTTTCATCAGTTTTCAAGTACCGACAACGTGGAAGTGCATCAAAAAACTAAGCTACATGTTCTTGAGGACATGTCTATTTTCTAGGAATAAGCTGTCAGAGACAGTTATCTTTAGTTTAGTATATATAGCATATTCATACGTTGTAATCGAGGTCGCAAAATTCATATACTTTCTCTATAGAACTGGAATACCTAAGTCAAAGTGTAAAATAGTTTGTGAGTAACATGTGAGTCTGCATCCCTTTTCTTTATTGCCTTTATGTATCCTCAATTGAAACGCTTTACTATTTCTATCACTTACTGCATTGGTTTAATGCCTGTTATCACAGTTTTTTTTTTTACTTTAATTCAAGATTTTTCATTGTTAAAGTTTGTCTTTAATATTATGTTTGCATATAAACATTCTCACTCAATTCACATACATACTTTCTTGTACACGTGTTTGCACAAAATTGCTTTAGAGATTTTTCGAGTTAATCTCACAGACTATTTAAACTCGTGATTGTTCGCTAAAACACCTACAAACACTTGGATTTACTGTATCTCTTTTCTTTGCATGTGGATCTTAACAACTTTTCTTCGGTGTTTACAACTTTCTTTTACATTCGTTAACCTCTTTCGGTTGTTTATTACTTCAACCCATTTGTGCCACCTCATTTGAAGAAGAATTCAACGAGCAAGCTTTCAAGTTCATATGTTTCAAGGTAATGACTCAAAAAATTTATCTTCTACATTTGTTTTCTCTTTCAAGGTTTGTGAATAATGGGATTTTTAAGCAGAAACTCACCATTGATAGTGTGATATCTACTATGGTAAGGTGTTTAGGGTTTCTGGCCCTTAAGAACTCTTTGCTATAGATGACTTTAATAGAGATGTGAAACTTTTCTTTGTGTTTATACTTACATTTGTTTCTCGTTATATGTTGAGAGGATTCTCAAATGGATAACTCTCGTAAAGGAATACAGGATGTGATAAAATGCAAATCAGTCATGTGTGTCGATTAAGAGACGTTGAGTATTGTCTCATCCTTCACCGTAAAGAATGGTTCAAATCATGTCTTCATCAGGTGGATCCTTTCTCAAACTAGGGTTTCCTCCCCCCCCCCCTGAAGGGAATATGAGGATATGCAACAAATGGGTGTGTCATCCTTCTCCATAAATTACTATTTCTTTAATAGATTTCTGCCTTTCTTTTAATAACTTTAAGGTGGGAGTTTTAAATCACTTGGAAATAGCTCATTTGTAAATGTACCGATGAGCTGGGTTTATGTCAAAGCATTCCACTATTATTGCATGTATAATAATAGAGTTCCAACCTTGAGCCTTTTTCTTCATCTATTTAAATCTCACACATTTTTGTTTATTCAATGCGGGGTCATGGTTTAATTTCTCTTCATGTTAGAAGTTTATTCCAAAAGCGTGAAGAACTTCTAGGACAAGTATTACCTGGTCACAAGCATTATCGAAGTGGCTCTTTCTAGCATATGCAACATATAATTTAAGCTGCCTTTCTGATGTTCGGGTAAATTTTCAAAGTTCTGGCGTCAATGTCATTTCTTGTTGAACGTAGAGTCTTATGTTTACAACTCACACGATTTGTCCTAGGAAGAAACCTTCCAGAAAATAAAATTGATTCCTTTCTTTGACTACTTGGGTTTTAATGACAATGTTGCTCGTTCATGTGGATCTATTTTGATGCTAACAATGCTATTTAGATAAGTCTTCATTAGTCTTGTTTTTCAAGGCCTGTTGGTTCAAATGATATCATCTAATATGTGGATCAAGTGATGGTACTTAATATGGTGCTCAAATGATGGTTCTTGATGTATTGACCAAGTGATGGTGCATGAAGATCAAAATATGGATCTACGTGCTTACGCTTGTCTTTAATGGTGTTGCTTATCCTAAAGTTATATCAAGCCTCATTAAAAAGAAGACTCAAGAATGCATGAAGTGCTAAAATCAAAGATAATGTAGCAAAGATCTTGAAGTTTTAGAGTTGTAAAATAGAAAAAGTGTGAAAGCTCGCATGGTTAGTCGTGTGCTTAAAGTAGTGTTTGAATGACCAGAGTATTGTAAAAATGTAGAGTAACTCATGATCTATTAAGGCAACTCTCACACAATCACAAAAATGTTTTGAGGACCCTTTCTCTTTAATAAAACCACAACAACAAAAATTTCATATAACTAATTTATTACAAGTCCAAATAATCAATTATGAGAGAAATTCACATTAGATAATTGATTATCCTTTATTCTTAATCAATTTTCTCACCTCATAATCAACTATTAGGATTTGTAGTCGATTAGTAATTGTCCAATTGAAAACTGTCTGTTTTTTTAACTACATAATCAATTATTGGATACACATAATCAATTCCGAACATTAAAAAGTCCATGGATCGTTTTCCTTTTGTTGTTCCTTTTTGGATTGACTACGTTATGCAAAACAACATAGTATGAACATATGTTGAACATGATGTTCTAGCTGGTGTGGCACATCTGGCCTCAGCTGTTGTTTGTGATGAAATGACACATGTGGGAACAAATGTCCCAATATGTGGCCCTTGCTTGTAGAACAAAGTTTCTGGTGTTTTGGCGCATATTTTATGCATTGTTGTGCAACAATATTTGTTGTTATCTTTTAGCAATGTGTGACATGATTTGTTTAACCACTAGGATTGGAGATCAAATCATTTTAAATGAAGATTTAAATTTGAATTTAAATTAATAACAAATTATATCTTTTGTTGGATGTTTTTGTGGAACAAATCAAATACAACAATATATGTTATTATTTGAATGAGATCAAATTAAATATCTAAGGAGAACAAACCCAAAATTTCATTGTTATATAAGGAGACTCTCACCTTATGTTTGAGGGTGTGTGCGCTAGGATTAAATATATGTGCTAGGATTTTTGTTGAGTATTTCTGCAACAAATGTGATTGAGAATCAATTAGAAAATTTCCACCAGACAACATCTCTTATGGGCCTGCTGAACAAGGTCAGATATTGCACTACACATTTTGGAACATCGTGTTCCACATGTTGCACTAGTCCATCCAAAATAACTCTTCTCTATAACTAATAGATCTTATTGTAGAGTGAATATTGTATAGAGATATAATGAACAAAAAATTGCCATATCATATGTCTCTTGTCAGAGATCAGATGTTGCAGCACACTGTTTACTGTTAGATTTGGTAAACAAATATAAGTTTTTATTAATACTTAAGGGATCAACGTCAAAAATATCTCAGACATATTTGTGTGTCTATCCCTTGTGAAAACTCTAATGTTGGCAAAATGTTTGAAATGTTGGTTGTGCTTAATTTTAAAATAAAGAAAATGTTCAGAGAAACAAAATGCTGAAATTAAAATAAAGAAAAGACTTTTGAAGTCAAAAGACAAAATGCAGGGAAAGAAAAAGGGTTGAAACTAAAGTGCAGATAATGTAAATTGGAAAGAAAAGTAAAGGAAATGAAAAAATACTTTAGTGCATAAAAAAGAAAAGTAAAGGAAATAAAAAAGAATAAAAAGTAATTAGGAGAGAGAAGTATTATTAAAATGAAATTAATTGTATTACTAACTAACTTCTTACAAAATTATTACTAACCACATTATAGCTATTAATAACCACATGTATATCTATCGATAACTACATGTATAACTAATAGTGACATGTAACCACATATATAACTATCTGTATCCAGATGTAACCACGTAGTTGCTGCAGGAACCTTGTAATCAAATGGCCTCATACAACAATATTATTTATCCATAGTAAATATTGCCAAATGCATTTTTAAATCACTTTCCAAATGTTCCTATACACTTCAGTTCAAAATATCCATACGTATCAGATAAAAACTCAACAACACAGTTCTCTACTCACTCACAACTATTTTTCGTTTAGCACTTTTCAAATGAATGTTCCGGGAAGCTGCTAAATGTAGGTAAACTTAATAAACAGAACATTTTTTAAGGTAATAAATGACTGCAAAACATGAGTTACAAAATAAACATTATTTTTTTCATATGAAATTTTTGGATTTTCATTTCGAAAGCCTTATTTAGAATTGCTAAAGCATCAAATATCCTTTCAAACATCACTTATTTCAAAAGTACTTTCATTTTCATGTGCATTTTAAAAGAGACTGCCGACAATATTTTATTTATTTTTGATACAATCTGTAGACAATTTTTGTATGGCCACAAACAAACCACATTTTATGAATTATTGTTAAACAATTCCATCAAGGTATTAAAGTTTCAATTTTCAAATCCTTGTTCACCACCACATAAACTTTCACGTTCACTTTGATTATCCTATATATACCATCTACTAAAAGCCAAGATTCCTCTAACTTAAGGCATCTATATAATAAAACAGTTATATCAAAGATCAATTCAACAAGAAAAAGATGATGAAAAAAGCACAAGTGGTGTTTATCCCTTCACCCTTTGTAGGTCATATAGTTTCCACTCTCGAGTTCGCGAAGCTTCTGATCAACCGCGATAACCGTCTCCATATAACCGTCTTGATTATCAAATTCCCAAATACCACAGAAACTGATGTATACACTAAATCCATTCCCATCTCTGATTCTCTCAATGTCATCAACCTTCCAGAATGTTCTCTTCCTCCAAACTCCAACCGACTTTCTACCATGCCTGCTCTCCTCGAAGCTCAGAAACAAAATGTCAAACAAGCCGTCTCCGGCCTCACCACCGGAGAAGGAAAAAACAGACGCCTCGCCGCCTTTGTTGTTGACATGTTGTGCACACCCTCGATTGATATTGCCAAAGACTTCTCCGTCCCTACACTCGTCTTCTTCACTTCCGGTGTTGCTTTCCTTGGTTTAATTCTCCATCTTCACACTATCAATGAACGAGACAGTGTAGATTCAACTCAGTTGCTGCAACTCAATGAGTTGCTTGTCCCGAGTTTTGCTAACCCGGTTCCAACAAAATCGTTGCCTAGTGTTGTGCTACGAAAGGAATGGGAGTCGTTTCTGATGGGATATTGGAAAGGCCTCAAGAATGCTGATGGCATTATAGTGTGGAGATTGCATGTTGGAATTATATGGAATCCAGGATTTTGTATGAGACAAGTGACATAAGTTTTGGCACCACCAAATATGACTATGTGTCACTTTATCCTTTTTGGCTCTTTTGGAAATTACATTGTTCCAAGTGCCTTATAAATGCTATTTAATTTTACTCCTCTTTCAATGTGGGACTAAGCATTTATTATAACACCCACTTTGTCATTTTGGAACAACTTTAATGGAAATAAATTATTATTTCCAACAGTTGTAACGGCAGACATGATTGAGATTGAGAAAGGAATAATGAGTGTGTTGGATAAGGATGGAGAGGTAAGGAAGAAAGTGAAAGAGATGAGTGAAAAAAGTAGGAAGACTTTGTTAGAAGGAGGATCTTCTTACACTTATTTAGGACGTTTGGTTGATTATATTGTGAATCAAGTATCAAATTAAAATATCCTAAGATCCACTTACCATAATCAATTTTGCAACAACAGTATCGATCAAAATCGCGAAACCTTTTACCTTAATCTTGAATGGTGGATTTGAAGGAAATAAGGGTTCCAATTTCTGATGAAGATGAAGTGAGGTTGATGATTGGGAAGGTTAGATAAAGAATGAAAATGTATATACAGAATTTAGAAATTGTTAAGTGTGTTTGAGAATGAATATGTTAAGTGCATGTTTTGGAATTAATATTACTACTAATTTGCATTTAAGTGAAAATGTTTATGGGATATATCCATTAATCTTGTTTGGTTGTGTTGTCTGCATGTAATTAGTGTTGAAAAGGAGTTTTAATCATAATGCAATAACTGTTAAATGTTTTGCATACATAGCTTAAAAATCTTGTTTGAATATGTTGTTTAAAAATCTGTGCAGTATGTCTATTTAGTGGAAAAATTTAGAATATGAATTTCATATTTATATCTAATTTAATCACTAGCTCAATTTTATCTATTTCTGTCAAAAAGAATTCAATTATATCTCTTAATAGTAAATAAGAAAATTAGATAAGAATGTGAAGATTTACTGTAACATACAAGCTGTCCAAACCAAAAGAAAAACATAGTGCTGGTCCAAAGCCATCAGACAGTAATAGTAAACCAAACTAACAAAAACTCATTTACCAACAAGAGAAAAAACATTAAAAAAAACATTCTAGAGTAGTTAAACTCTACAGAGAGAGACTTGGCATTAACAATAATTGAAAGCACTAAAGACCTTTTAAGTTGGTCCAAGTCCAGCATGCTCAAACTCATCTTCAACTTCTTGAACACCTCATTTCTTACCCATTGATCAACAAATCCGCTACTTGGTATTCACTTCGACAATACCCCAATCGTAACTTGTCTTCACTCACTAGCTCCCTCAAATAATGAAACCGCATCTCTATGTGTTTGCTCATTCCGTTTGCAATCGGATTCTTTGTAAGGTTGATAGCAGAAATATTATCAACAAGAAGCGTAATAGCCTCACCCTCATTGTTACCCAACTCCTTCAATAAATTCATGAGCCATATGGCTTGACATGCACACAACGATGTCACAATGTACTCTGTCTTACAAGACGAAAGTTCTACCATCGGTTCCTTCTTTGAACACCAAGAGATTAGTATCCTACCAAACATAAAGATGTATCCAGTCGTTGACTTTCTATCATCCTTATCACCACACCAATTGGAACAGGTGAAACCAAGTAAATCACATTTTTTTCCTGTATCAGATGCCGGAAAAAGAATTCCACAACCAAGAGTTCATGTAAATCACATTTTTTGCCTGTATCCGATCGTGTATTGCACAAGTATCGCAATGATCCAATTAATCTCCTATATTGAGTTGGATCTACATCTTGTTCATCCTCACTCTTGAACAACTGCAACCTTGCTTCACATGGTGTAATGGCCAAATTAAAATGCTCCATTTCACACCTCTTCAAGATCTCAAGAGAATATCTCTTTTGATGCATGAGCAGTCCCGTTTTTTACCTTTGGAACTCTATGCCAAGGAAATACGTTATAATGCAAGGGTTAGTCATCTCGAACTCATCCATAAGTTCACTCTTGAACTTAGAGATACTCTTCTCATAGGTGCCGATAATAAATAGATCATCCACATTGTTTTCCTTGAAAATCGGAAAACAACCGTTGATCTTCCAAACATGACTTTGGTGACTCACAGGATCGATCAGATTGATCGTAGGACATGTGTTAAAAGGTTATTCTTGTTAATTTTATCTAAGTTCTACACTTTGGCAATATTGCTGTAAAAGAAAGTGTCTACTCGACTAACAGAACGAGATAAAGAGTGAAGTGTTTAACAAAGAAAAGAAAGAAGTTGGTTTAGAGAAGAAAGATTGAGGACGAAGGGTAAGTAATTGCATAGAAAAGGAGGAAGGATGCAATGAAAGTAAAAAGACTTTATAAATTTCAAAGTAAGTAAAGTAAATTTTATTAAAATAAAAGATGGTGTGTTTTACATCACGTACATTCTCTGTAATACTTTCTTTCTCTACACGCGGATACTTGGAGTAATTCTAAGAGTGACTTGTACAATAGTAAATTACCACACACTATTCTATATCTAAGAACTTCCTATTTATAATGATAGAAAATAACTACCAATAACTTCCTACTTCATAATCCTTCGCCACTTGTCGTGATGCATGGATCTGTTACTTGTAGGACGCCACGTGTCTTTTAACAAACTAATCACTTCCTCCGTTTCGTTTGAATTTCAAATATTCAAACCAACCGCCCATAACGGTCGAATCCTTCATGTTTTCCTACTAACGTGAATGCTTCAACCTCTCTGCCGGTTTCCACCTTCTTCGACCGGTTTTCTTCTTCGTCACAAGACCCTTTTGAAGCTACTTATTTCCCAATCACTTTTTTCTCTTTAGCACTTCTAACTCCCAGAAAACTTTTCACGCTCTTTTCTCCTCAAATACCCTTTTTCTAAAAAAAAAACTTTTCACTAATCTTCAACAATGGCCGAATCTCAGAAGAAGAAAGCACAACTTAGAGAACAATCTTCCATGTCCGTTCTCCCTCCTTTTGCCAATTTGAACGGCCCTAAAGCAGTGAAGAACCAACAGTTTATCAGTGAGCTGTTGCTGGAGGAGAAACGCCACATCTATGAATCACAGGTAATCATCCCTGTTACTGTTGCCGATAAACCCTTGGCAATGTCTGGCCCATTATCCCCTTTAGGTCTCGATTATTCTAGCATCAGTGATTTCTTCCCTTCGTATAGACTAACCAAACCCTTAGGACAAAAAGATCCCAGCAAGGTTCCCGGTGGTGGTCCTGATAGCCTAGCCCTTCACAATGTAGATCTTAGATATCTTCATGATGGGGCTAGATTATTTAGAGCTACCCCTTATTTCAAAGATTCTGAATTGTACCTCAACTGGTTAAAGAAAGTAGAGAAGATAAAAGCCCCAGATTAGAAAGAAGCGGGTATTTACGACCTTATAATGATGTCTAAAGTTGGGCCCAATTACTGTCCTCTCATGCTGGCTTCTTCTTTATTCTTCTGGGATAGCACCCATCATACTTTCCATCTCCCTTGTGGAATGATGACACCCACATTGTTTGATATAGCTGCCATAGTAGGTCTAGCACCTCATGGATCAACTTACGACCCTGAGACTGATAACCAGGATACCATAGGATTTGCAGCCAACAAGCATACTTACACAGCTTTTGTCCAACGTTATCATGACAAAAACACTGAATTTATCGAAGATAAAGAACATATAGCCTTCCTGGCCATGTGGTTGTCCCGCTGTGTATTTTGTACAAAATCTTTGCAGGTGGTTCGTAAATATCTTGTTTTGGCGAACCAGCTGCATCTAAAGCGAGACATTTGTTTGAGTGAAATGATCTTAGCGAGTCTGTATTAGGCTTTAGGCAAAGGTGCTGGTAAGCTGAAAGACCTTGATAGCCATGGTAATCTGTTAATGTCGGGACCTTTCTGGCTGCTCCAATTATGGCTTAATGCTACTTTTGAGAGTAGCCTTCCTAATAAAGGGGAAGTTGACGAAGGCTCGTCTTCTGTTGCTGAGAGGCGAGTCGAATGGCCTCGCTTGGCACAGCTCACTCCAAGTGAAGAAGGACAAACAATTCGAGCAAACCTTACCTACTTCATCCACATGTTTGCCAAACGCCATGAGTTCACTCCCAGAATGACGCCCTTCGCAGAGAGAAAGTTTGGCCCTGAATGATTCACCAGACCCTTCCCTGCTCTGTTAAAGAAACAAGAAGATGAAACGAATCTGATCTGGGGTCGATTCCTGACACCTTGATTGTTGGTTCATAAACTGAACCTTGTTAAAGGACAAGCCAACCTGATAGCCTACCAACCAAACCTGGTATCAAGGCAATTTGGGTTAATACAAACTCTCCCCAAATGTCTGTATGACAAAAAATCACACATCCTGTTTCCCCTTCATACCGTTAATCCTCTTGAATGCTCAACACAACTGGCGCATCATGCCCACAAATCTCTTCTCACACCCGTCTATTTCGAACCCTCTTACTACTGTTCCCCAGATTTTTACAACTGGTGGTCGAAACACTATGCCTCCGAATTTCTTGATGTGCCGAGTTTTAACCTTTTGATTGATCAAGCTTTCATTGATGTGCATGAGAAAGTCAAGAAAGATACGTCTACCCATATTAAAGAGATTCAAGCCTTCAAGAAGTACTTCGAAACCACTTATCGACCAGATGATATTAGTCGGACCATCCGTGAGGCTGTTGATACTTTAAGGGAAAAATTTCTAAGAAAATGGAAAACTTAAAGGTTCCATCATCTGTTCCTCGTGAGAAACGATATGAGGTTGCCTTTAAACTATTCCCTCCGAAATTCCCTCGATTACCAAGTGCTGATTTTGGCGTGGCTCTTGCCCCTCCATTTCCAGATTGGTTCATCTGTGGTGATGCTATAAAAATCCTTCGACACCGATCGAAGCCTAAAGCGTAACGGGTGGTTCCGACTAAACACACGCTCGATACCTTTAGAGGGCACCTTCATGTTAGTATCGAAGATGTTCGAATCGAATCCAACATCCTTGAAGGTCATCCCCATTTAATTTGGACTTTTTAAACTGAGCTTTATTGTTACTGAATGGCATTGGTATAATTTCCTCTTTTGCAGCTGCTCCTAAAAGAACTGCCCCAACGCCAAAGATTGAAACCCAAGTCGAAAGCAAAAAGGTTATTCTTCTGTAAGCCCTTGCTACCTTATCTTCCTTGATTGCCCCTAACATCTCGAGTTGTTTCAGGTTAACCGAAAACCTCCTACCCCCCAAAAGAGACTCAAACGGACTTTTGCCCAAATTATCATTGATTCAGATGACGAAGATGGATCTCCTCGCGAGACTACTCAGTTGAAGAGAAGGCGAAAAGTTACCCATGGCCTTGATACCTCTGGTTCGCCATCTGCTCCCTCACCAATCAAAACTCCCGTACCGGATATTCCTCCTTAAAATCTTGTCAACGCTTCCGTAGGGGATGCCCTAACTACTCATGTTGTGCCAATTGAAAGCAATAATTCCAGTCCAGCTGAAGAGACTGCTAAGGTAAAACGCATTTTCTTTACGTGCTTTCCTTGTTTAGGAATCTGAACCTCTTCAAATTGCCTTGTCTTATGTCTGTTTCTTTGCCCAGGTTGAAGCTAAAACTTTAAAACCCGCTTCTGCTGCTATTCCTCCTACTTCACCTCCAAAGACAACTACCCAACAATCTCAGACTGATGGGTCTGACCATGAAGAAGGTAATGCTCCCAACAATCCTATTGCAGCAGACGAAGAAGAAACTATCTTGGATGAGGCTACGAATTTGGATGATACCAATAGTTCTCCTCTGGGTCAAGCTATGATTGTTGATGTAGAGGTCTCAAGGGGGGATGAGGCCCTCGAAGATGAGACTATGCCTCAATCTGAACTGAATGCGTCTGGTGATGGGGACAACGCTGGAGATGAGGAAGAAAAGGATGTAGTATACGAAGGTAAGAAAGAAGAAACAAAACCTGAGCAATGTCCAGTCGAAGAGGTTATCCCTGTTGAATTAACTAATGTTGCCACAGGTGTTGATCCTTAGCAACGTGAAGTGATGTCTATCAAAGATGCGGCGGACCTTAGTGCTGCGGAGCTTGACGCCTTGAAAATCTCTGATCCCCTGTGATACATCAAACTCCTAGTGAGCAGGCGAAGTAGTTCTTCTGGAAATACCCCCAGCAATTCGACCTCTGAAGGCCAAGTATCGAGTCATCCCACTGACAACATTCTCGAGAAGATCAAGGGAAAGATCTTCAAATGGGATCTTTTCTCTCTTCTGCACATGAGCCCAGCTTACTATCTTTCCTTGAAAGCTCTCCTACAACAAGTTGACATCAAATTGGTTTCTGTTGAGGCTGCGAGTGTCATCCAAGAAGTTGGCATCTTGATCGATCAGGCCCATAAAGACATCCAATTGTTGCCCCATATTGAGGACGATCTTTCTACAAAATTAGGTAGTGAAGCTGCTGCTTGGACTGCTGTTACTGAATCTGAAGAAAAAATTGCAGAATTTGAGGCGACGAAAGAGAAGAATCAATAAGAATTCATACCAATGAGGCGAACATTGCTTGCTGGGAACGAAAGATAAAGAAGCTTCACAACAAAATAGCGAAGGCCAAGAAAAGAAATACTGAACTATCCTCTTTTGACGATTCTACCTTATCGACTGAACTTGGTCATGCCATCAATTTCACCGAGGAGGCTCATGGTCTAGAAGCAGAGATTTCTCAACTGCGAAATGACGAGGTTTTATGTCATCAACGCCTCGAACTCCACAAGTCAAACTACTTCAGGATGAAAGCCAACCTTCCTTTCTAGATTACTAAAACTTTTGTAACAGCGTTCCTTTTGCTGGCCTTTGTGAGCCATGCTTTGACTTTATGTTGTAGTACATTGTGCCATTTTGGCATGTTTGTTAACCACCATTTATGGCTTTGCTTTATATTCAATCGTTACTCTGTTGATATTTTCACTTCTTGAAGCGCGGGCTTGTATTTTTTTCAAATACTTGTCGTTTATTTTTAATATCCTCTTATCTTTGTTCAACTCTTCCATTTCGTACGCCCCATTTAAGAAAACCTTTGACACCTGGAATGGTCCTTCCCATTTTGGGGACCACTTCCCTAAAGACCTGGCCTTTCGATCCATGGGCAAGATCACCCTCCATACCAAATCTCCAATCACAAAAGCCTTTGCTTTTACTTTCTTGTTATATGACTTCTCCACTCTTTTCTTTTTCCTTCTCAGGAGCTCCAGAGCCTTAAGTCTTTCTTTATCCAGATCTACTAACTCATCGAGCATCATGTCCCAATAAATCTCACGCGGGATTTCGTGGTGTCTCTGAATCCTGACTGACTGTAGACAAATCTCGACTGGTAGCACTGCATCGTGGCTAAAAGTCAACCGGTAAGGAGTACTACTAGTTGCTTCTTTAGGGGATGTTCGACATGCCCACGAGACCTGGTCCAACGTTTTATGTCAATTTTTTGGCTTACTCCCAATTTGTTTTTTGAGCATGCCAATTATCACCTTATTCGCCACCCCGACTTGGTTGTTGGCCTGTGCGTAATAAGACGTTGAAGTGAGAAGTTTAAATCCCATTTCTCTGGCGAATTCTTGCATCTTCTTGCCTGTGAACACCGACCCTTGATCTGTCGTTATTGTTTTTGGCAGTCCAAATCTATAGACGATGTACTTTTGAATGAACTCGATGACATCTTCTTGATCCACTTTTGGCAGAGGTATTGCTTCGATCCACTTTGTAAAATAATCTATCCCCACCAAAATGTACTTTTGGTTCTTAGAGGATGCATGTCGAATTTCCCCTATCAAGTCTAAAGCCCATCCTCTGAATGGCCATGGCTTGACTATGGAGTTTAATTTGCTTGCTGGGACATGTTGTATACCGGCGTGAACTTAGCACTCCTGGCATCCTTTGGCGAACTCAATGCAATCTTTCAACATTGTAGGCCAGTACATACCTTGGTGAAACAATAACCATTTCATCTTGTGGCCTACCTGGTGTGCCCCACACCTCCCGCTATGGACTGACGATAATGCCAGGTATGCCTCAGATTCACTAAGGCATTTAAGCAAAACTCCTTCAGGAGTCTTCTTGAACAATTCATTTCCTAGGAGCACGTAACTTAGCGCCTGGTACTTTATTTTTCATTCTGTGGCCGCTGAAGGGTTCTGAAGATATTCGACCAAGGGTTTCCTCCAATCTTTGTCTGACAAACTTTCAACCGAAAAAATTTCAAAGGTCTCTTTGTCAGCATAGCCAAATTTGTTGCCTCTAGGTCTGAAGGTTGTAGACCTACGGACACTATCTTACCCCTGGCTTCGATTACCTCTTGTAAGTCTTCCTTCGAAACCTTGTATCCAGATGCGATATGTACCAAGTCATTGGCTACTTGATTACGCAGCCGTGGAATATGTCTGATGGTTACCGCTTCGAATTTTTTGAGTAACCTATTGGCTACTACGAAGTACATGATGAGGTTTTCTTTAACGCATTTGTACTCCTTTGTTAACTGCTTGACGACGAACTCTGAGTCTCCCATTATTTCGACTCGAGTTGCCCCGAGTTCTAACAAAATCTCAAGTCCGACTATTAAGGTTTCATATTCAGCCTCATTATTAGAGCATGCGCCTTCGACCTTGTACTTGAATTTTGTTGGAATTTTATCAGGCAAAATAATTAACATGCCTATGCATGTTCCCTTCCTATGACTGGAACCGTCGAAATACAACTTACACGGTTGTAGTTCGACCAAATTCTAGACATTTTCTCCTATAGAGTGGTCGACAATGAAATCTGCCACTACTTGTCCTTTAACCGCTTTTAACGGTTTGTAGGTCAAGGAGTACTCGGTTAGTGCTAACGCCCACGTGCCAATTTGACTATGCAAAATAGGCTTGGATAACATGTGTTTAATAACATCGAAATGCGAAGAGACGTAAATATTAACTGGCTTTATATATTGTTTCAATTTTGTACATGAGAAATATAAACATAGGCATAGCTTTTCTACTTCACTATATCTAGTTTCGGCATCATTCAGAACTCTACTAAGGTAGTAAATGGCCCTTTCGACGCCATCCTCATCCTCTTGAGCCAACATGCTCCCTAGAGTCTTATCCGATGATGCTATGTACAATCTCATACTCCTGCTCCGACATGGTGGCGAAAGGACCGAAGGACGAGTTAAGTAGTATTTGATCTTCTCGAAGGCCTATTGCTGCTCTTTTCCCCACTCAAACCTTTCTTTAGTGATTCGAAGCAACGGAGAGAAGGCTTGCGTTTTTCCACTTAGGTTCGATATAAATCTTCTCAAGAAGTTTATCTTGCCCAGCAAGGACTGCAATTCCTTTTTGCTTGATGGCGCTTTCGCTTCCATGATGGCCTTCGTCTTATTTTGGTTGATTTCGATCCCCTTTTTATGGACCACGAAACCAAGGAAATCTCCAGCCTGTACACAGAACGCACATTTTAAAGGGTTCATCTTGAGGCCAAACTTTCTCATCCTTATAAAGGATTTTCGTAAATGATCTATATGATCTTTTCCTGACAGGTATTTCATCACAATGTCTTCAATGTACATTTGCATAAAAGATTCAATATAGTCATGAAAAATCGAATTCATCGCTCGCTGATAAGTTGCCCCTGCATTTTTTAGACTGAAAGGCATCACTACCCATTCATAGGTGCCCAAGGCTCCTGGGCAACGGAACACGGTTTCGGGGATGTCATCTTCAACAATGAAAATCTGATTGTAACCTGAATATCCGTCCAGCATGCTAAGGTACTCATGGATGGCGGCTGAATCAACCAGCATTTCTGCCACCGGCATCGAATATTCGTTTTTGGGGGTTGCAGAATTTAAGTCTCTAAAGTCTATGCATACCCTCAAGGATCCGTTTTTCTTAATGACTGGTACGATATTAGCTAACCATTCGACATACCTAGTTGTACGGATGAACTTTCATCGGAGCAATCTTTCGATCTCTTCCTTTATTTTCGAGAGGATCTCTGGAGCGAAGCGTCTCGAGTTCTGTTTGATGGGTTTCTTGCCAAGTTGGATTGGTAACTTGTGCTCGACCAACTCTCTGCTTAACCCTGGCATTTCGTCATAATCCCAAGCGAAACAATCCTTATACTCCTGTAGAAACTGAATAATCTTGATTCTGAGTTGAGGGTCGAGGTTGGCGCTGATGTACGTTGGCCTGCTGACTGTTCCTTCTCCCAAATCCACTTCCTCTAATGGGTCTTGTGCAAGCATTTTAATATCAATCGCCAAGGGATCTTTCTCAAAGCCCAAAGGTTCGTCGTCGTAAATGGCATCAAGCCTTTAATCTCCACGCTGAGTCTTGTCGGATGAATCAGGGTTGAAGCCTTTATCAGGGCCTCTTTGACAAGAATCTTTGTTGGCTTTTATAGTCATTTTGTCTTCGACAACCTCTAGGGCCATTTGTAGTTTAGTTTCGTCCACGTAGGCCGAAATTCTTTGAAGCGCTATGGCTTCAGTCATCATTGCTGAACTCACTTCCCCACCCCGTGGGGTCCACTGGCAATGTGCCAAGGTACGGAAGTCTCTCGCCTGGTACTTTCTTATCCTAGCGAAAATCGTCGACTGGGTGCAAATACAATGAGTAGTACATTTCATCGTTTGGCTCGAACTCAAAGTCTGCTGGTACACATGGGCCTATACTAGCCAAGTGTTCGTCGAAGTGTCTGCGGTCCACGTGATTTATCGACGCCTTAAAATATCCCTGGTCTGCTTCGATATTCTCTACGATGTCGTCAGGTCTCCATATCACAATCCTTTGATGCATCGAGGATGGTACTGCCCCCACGCCATGGATCCATTCTCGCCCTAGTAGTAGATTGTAATTTGCTGTTGTCTCTACTACCATAAAGACATTTGGTCGGGTAACTGTTCCGACTGTGACATCTACCTGTATGACTCCCATGGTCGAACCCACTTTACCTTCGTAGTTCGATAAGACCATGTTATGAGGTTTTGTATCAGTGTCAGACTTACCGATTTTTTCCAACAGGAAATGTGGCATGAGGTTTATCGTTGCGCCATAATCCACCAGGATTTTATTGTTTGAAACTTTCTCCACCTTCGCTGTAATATATAGTGGTTTCAAATGGTTTTTCATTTCCTCCGTGAGCCTTTCGAAGAAAGCATTCTGTTCTTCAACGCACCCATTGTTCATTACATAGTAGCATACGGGTTTGTGTGCTGCCATCTCCTAATCTGTATAAATATCTAGATTCTCGACCACTGAGATCCTATCATATTCCCTTGGCATCACCGATACCACATTCACCAATATATCCAAAGAATCCTCAGAGTTAGAGTCAAAATTATCTGTCATTTCATCATCGACTCCAATTGGCTTCTTCTGATCTTCCATCTGGGTGGGAAATGACTTTCGCCCCACAGGTGGTTTTCCATCTGTCTTCACCTGTATCACTTTGTGTTCGACTGGGGCGTTAGTACTAAACTCCGCCTGGTCCTTTAACGAACTCTCCCTGAGAGATTTCCTTTTACGCTGCTCCCGTCTCCATTGCGATCAGGACATTGGATTTTTTCCTTTATAATTCTCAGATATATGGGCAGTTTTTAAAGACTGAAATTCCTTCTGATAATTGACTGAAGATCCCATGTTCACCTCGAAGTTCTTCCATTTCCGCTGTCCTTACTGCATGTCTTCGTTGGGTCTTGTCCACTTACCATCAGTAGTGTTAGCAATTGGTTTGAAACTAGTGGGCTTAGTCCCAGGGGCTCTAATGCGAGGTTCAGATCTCCTTTGAGGGTTGCCTCGAGCATCGAATCTAGGCGTCCCTTTAGCCTGTTTGAGCCTCCGTGTTCCTTCCAATCTCTGGGCAGCTTTTCTATCGAAGATGGCGCTACAACGAGGGCACAACATCACGCTGGAACCGCTCCATTGGCAGCGATGAAGAAAGTCGATGATTGTCTCCTCATGTCTTGGGTAGGCTTCTTTGGTGATCTCTTCTTGACAGTTGATTTCACCATCCTCTATATTTTCATGCTGGGTGATCTGCACCATATTGATCTCGACCCCTTCGGCAAAATTCAGTCCTTTCATGGCCAACTCTAGACTTGCAGTAGCCTGGTCCATTTCGACGAAATGATCAGTTGTCTCCTTAGTTACTATCACCCAGCCTGAACTGCTTATGTCATTCGACCTGGTATTATCGTCAAACTGGTTGAGATCATCATCACTTATCTCCATATGCTCTTCTCGTTCGAAACTCATGATAACCTTTGTCATCACAGTGTCGTGTACGAGGTCATCAGTAACCTCTATCGTGTCAACAGAAAAATCACGGCCATCAATGACTTCAATCATATTGGCTTCCAATGGCTCCGTGTAGTGGGCATCCGCCATCTGCAGGGGGTTAGAATCCACCTTCATTTGATTGCTAGCTTTCTCCCCGAACTTCAGGCGTCCCTCCTGAATTGCATTCTGAACAAGGTCCCTGAAAAGAAAACATTGAGACGTTTTATGACCCAAAAAGTTATGGTATTTACAAAAACCTCTTTTCTTCCTTTGTTCTAAAGACAACATTTTATCACCAGATGGTACTATCATTTTCCCGTCCTTAACCAACAGATCGAAAATCTCATCACATTTTGTGATGTCGAAGGTATATGTTTTCTTTGGAAACCTATCGTTTTTCTCAGATTCGACAAAACTCCTCCCCTATGGGGGAGCCAGCATCTTACAGGCGTAAGGGGGCCCCTGTTTAAGTTCAGCAAGGTCTACTTCGCTTTCCTCAAAACAGGTGGGGTCCTCACCCATCGCCTCAAGGTTTTCGTTGCATTCGACGAACGCCACTTTCTTGTTTTTATTAAACTTAGCCTTTTCGTCTTTGAGGCATTCTAATTGTCGAACTCTATCGGCCAATTGGGCCATATCCCTTAAGTATTGTGTATCTAACTTTTTCCTAATCGAATAGTCAAGGCCTCCAGCGACCATTTCGACCAACTCGTGCTCAGGCACTTATTTGAAACATCTGGCCTTAAGCAAGCGAAATCGATTGAGATGCTCTTCGATTGGTTCAGAGAACTTACGCTTCACACTAGCAAGTTCCTTCAAACAAATCTTAGTATGACCCATGTAGAACTGCTCATGAAACAAACACTTTAGTTGGGTCCAGTTACAGATTGTATTAGGCGGTAAATTCGTAAACCAAGTGAAAGCATTCTTTGTGAGAGAACTTGGGAAATACTTTATCCTAAGGCTCTCATCATTAGCTATCTCCCCTGCCTCAATCAGGTAGTGAGCCACATGTTAGTAAACTTGGGCACTTTCGTCCTAGGAGGTAATTCCGCCTGAAGGATATAATCCACTACAGGGGAAGTATAGTTTGGCCTGGTGAACCCAGTGTTCAAACCATTTATGGCCATAATTCTTTCCACCATGGCTGCTGAATCATTATTGACGACCATTTTATTGTGTCGAACCTGTTGGAAGACGTTGTCTGTGTCCTGGTTTCGATTCACGATAACCACTCTTGGGTCCCTTTCTCCCAGAACACGGGCCTGATTTCGTAACGGTTCTTCCCTAAGTAGTCTGACGGTGGGAGGATCAATCCTTCCTTGGTTCTCTACATCGACTTCTACTATATTTCCCAAGTTTTCCCGTGGGATGTTCGCTATTGGGGCCTGATTTCTGGCCAAGTGAGGTACCCTCATGAATTCGGCCATGGTTGATTGGTCTGGGTCGTGTTTTGGATTAATGGTTGAAATATTTCGCCCATGGTTTGGGACAAGGTTTGGACCATTTGAAAATTGCTTTCAGCCATTTGCTGCCTTAAACAGGCAACTGAGGTATTGGTCAAATTAGGGCCTTGCGTCGAATATCCTAGACTCTGATTTTGGGGATTTCGACCCATGTTTACGCCATATCCTGACCCTTGTAATGGCGAAGCCATTGTATGGTCAGAAAATATGGGGGGCACGTTTTGGAGCCCTTGCATAACAGCCGTGGGCATCCCATATTGAGGGTTCCGTGGTAACTGTGGGAACCCCGGGGGAACCGACTGTCTGGTCATCGAATTTCCCCCTGGTGGAGTTTGCGGATTCGATGTTTGTGGCCCAATGTATTGTAACACTGGTTGGTTGTATGGTCGTATTATAGTTGACCCAGTTCTTAATGTTGAAGGTGTTGGTACTGGCCTTACGGGAAGCACCAATTGTTCTCCTGTCGACGGTATTGAAGGTGGTACTACATCGTTTCTCATTCCTTCGCTAGAACCGTCTCCTTGAAGGTTGGGATTATTTGACTGGTTCGTATCCGTTGTCATATCCCTAATATTTCGTCTCGTTAATCTTTCTTCGTTTATGGCGGTAATTTTACCACTTCTCATTAACATAAACGTATTGTGCACGCAAGATCAATGAAACTATAATTTCTCAAGTTAAAATTTAAACTAACGGAATTTTCTCTAGCACAGGTCCCAATGGGCGTGCCATTTTGTTTCCCTTGAAAATCGGAAAACAACCGCTGATCTTCCAAACATGACTTTGGTGACTCACAGGATCGATCAGATTGATCCTAGGACATGTGCTAAAGGGTTATTCTTGTTAATTTTATCTCAGTTCCACACTTTGGCAATATTGATGTAAAAGAATCTAAAGAAAGTGTTTACTCGACTAACAAAATGAGATAAAGAGTGAAGTGTTTAACAAAGAAAATAAAGAAGTTGGTTTAGAGAAGAAAGATTGAGGACGAAGGGTAAGTAATTGCATAGAAAAGGAGGAAGGATGCAATGAAAGTAAAAAGACTTTGTAAAGTTCAAAGTAAGTAAAGTAAATTTCATTAAAATAAAAGATGGTGTGTTTTACATCACGTACATTCTCTGTAAGGCTCTCTTTCTCTACACTCGGATACTTGGAGTAATTCTAAGAGTGACTTGTACAATAGTAAATTACCACACACTATTCTATGTCTAAGAACTTCCTATTTATAATGATAGAAAATAACTACCAATAACTTCCTACTTCATAATCCTTCGCCACTTGTCATGATGCATGGATCTGTTACTTGTAGGACGCCACGTGTCTTTTAACAAACTAACCACTTCCTCTATTTCGTTTGAATTTCAAATATTCAAACCAACCGCCCATAACGGTCGAATCCTTCATGTTTTCCTACTAACGTGAATGCTTCGACCTCTCTGGCGGTTTCCACCTTCTTCGACCGGTTTTCTTCTTCGTCACAAGACCCTTTTGAAGCTACTTCTTTAAATATTCGAACTAGTAAAAGGTGTCAAATTTTAGGGACTAACACACATACAAGCAAAGGTTGATCACAACATCATTTATATCTTATCTCACATAAACTTCGTGTTCGGACACACACTTCTTGAAACCAATGTCAACAAGAAATATACCAATGTTTTTGTCCCAAGCTCTTGGAGCTTGTTTCAAACCATATAGTGCTTATGTAACTTGTAGTACTTGAACTCTTGATTTTTTACCATAAATCTGAGGGGCTGCTCAACATAAACCTCTTCATCCAGTGGACCATTCAAAAAGGCAGATTTGACGTCCATTTGAAATATCTTCCAATCTTTGTTATTAGTAATACCAACAACTAATAGGATGGTTTCAAGCCTAGCCACAGGTTCTAACACCTCCTCAAATTATATACCTTCACGTCACAAGAATCCCTTTGCTACCAATCGAGCCTTATGCTTGATCATTTCACCTTTGGGATTTGCCTTCACTTTATAGACCCATCGCATACTAATAGGTTTCTTTCCAAGCGGTAGATCAACTAACTCACAAGTACCATTTTTCTCAATAGATTCCAGCTACTCTTTTATTGCACAAATCCATTTTTAATCGCTTAAAGCCTCCCCTGTGTTCATCGGTTAGGATTCAGCCATAACCGCAAAGTGAACAAAATCACCATCATCATTAATTTCGTTGTCTTAGAATATCTCACATTTTTGGAGTCTTTGAGGAAACAACATTTGCCTTGTTGATCTTCTAGCATTTTCTTCGTTTCGGACCTCATTTGGTGGCTGCACAACGGTTTCGGAGCTAAGAGGATCATCAAAAATAAAACTGCTAGAGGTTCTTTTCTGCTGGTAACTGGTTACACCAGAATGAATTAGATGGGTGTAATCGGTTACACCCTGCTCTGCAGACCTGGAAGTGTTATTTCTCTGCATGTAGCTGGTTACATCAAATTGCACTGCCTGCACGTAACCGGTTACTCTGGGACTGACAGCACCAATTTCATAAAAAATTACATCCCAACTTATCACAATCTTCCGATTTTGCACGTGAAACAATTTGTATCCTCCATTAGAATGACATCCAACCAAAATCATCTCTAAATTCGTGAATTGCAAAAGGATAAAGAGATATACATATCAGAAAGGCACGGTCTAGAGTGTAAAGATACTAGTGACAAAGATAATATCAATTGTAATTTTCAGCAGAAGCTTCCCGAGGTAATTATATATATTACATTGAAATTAATTTAGCACAATTCTCTTAATCGACACATTAATCATATTCATTATTTGTTTAGGGCATTTCACCTTATCAACTATATTTATAGTCACCGACTTATCGCATGGTTGGCAAGGGAAAAATACATAACACTTTGGGAGACTTACTTCACCATAAACTACTCCCTGCTGGATTTTTTAAAGTATCGGTTGATATTGCTTTAGAGGGGGGTGCATTGTTGTCTATCCCAGATGATGTTTTGGATGCAACATTGGTGGGAAACGCAATAGGATCATATGTTGCATGGCCGTCAAACCTTATTTTCATAGATGACAAGGTAGGTTGAACACCATTATGAATTTTGTAGTATTCAAATGTTGTACGACCCATACATGTAAGTTATTATTACATTTATGTACCATTTATTTACATGATGATCTTAGACTCCAACAAAACCCAAATCAAAAGATAAGGGAATTGTGCGGGAAACCGAGTCAGCTGCATCAAAAAAACAGGTACTACTACATTAATTGATATATATGCATAGAAAATGTCAATATAATTATATCATTCGATTTCAATAGCTTTACGATTTTATACATTAATTACTTAACTTATATGACTTTTAGGTTCATGCTCAAGAGTTGCAACAAGTCAGTAAGGGTAAGATGCCCGAATCTATCAAGGTGTCCAACAAAAAAAAAAGGCCGAGGCAAAAAGACATTTGTTCCTAGATTTAGGTTATGCCTTGAAACATATGTAGGAACAACATATGTGGTGGAGGGTGGCATTCGTCAAATACCTATGGAGGAAGGTATTTTCGATTTTGATTATGCCAAAATAATTGCTAAAGAGGATTTGGATCAGATTTTCCAACATTCTGAATTAGGCATCAGCGCTATGCATTCATACATCAGGTACTCCGATCAATTTTAATTAAATAATTGAACAATTTATTTGCTAATTTCAATGAATATTCTAATGTTGATTATGTTTTTATTTAAGGTTCTTGTATGACAAGTTGTTGGTTTCACATCAATTGACAGAGAGATTCACATTCTTATCTTCTAGCTGTATCAATGCATGGTGTTGCGGTGGAAATAGGATCACAAACTATTAATGAGTTTGAATCGCAATTCAATTCACAACCGCTCTTTGATTTATCCGAAGGAAAAGGTCAAAAGAGGGAAAACCTATTTTTGCATCGTAAACACAATGCGGGGAAAGATCTAGGGTTCGGGGGTTGGTTAAATTTAGGGAAGGTATTAGCACCCTAAACTTCTGTAGTACTCTACAGGAACCTTTTGTTCAAATGTTTACTATTTGCTTTATTTATTTGCTTAAGGTATATGTACAAAGGATTAAAAGTGAGAAAATAAACCTAAGGGGTTAATTCTAAGTTTACTCGGCAAGACATCGCATCTTGTGCCTACGTATCCTTACGGGAGTGGAATCAGAGTAATCGTAGTTCCCCTCAAAAGGGAGGTTAGAGACTTCTTGACTGTGGTCAAGGTCTCAAGGGGAATAAACATGTCTTAAGGACACGCTTACGCGGAGTGTAGAAACTCCAAATCTCTACGTTGAATTGTTAAGTTGTAATTAGGGTTAAATTAGGTTAGGGATTCCGCGGCGGGAAACCCTAAAATGAGCGCGGCGGCTCTTTGACCTAATGCTAGGGGTAAAGTTGTAATTTTGCCTGCGGCGAGGCATTTGTGAAAATTAGGGTTTGTGAGGTTGTAAGGGTTTGAAGTTGAGGACTATTGACGCGGCGGTCAAACGGCTAGACCTAATTCCTTCGGAGGAGTGAAATTATTGGTAAAGACGCGATAAACATACAATGGCAGAACATAAAGTGCGGAAAGATAAATGCGACCATTGTCTCGCACAATTACATCCCATAAGCAGTTACAATTATAATAGCTAAATATAAAACCGAAAATAAGTTTCAAATTGAACATAATAGCTGCAAGAAACAAAACAAACAAAAATGTCAGTATGTGGGGTTAGACGAAAACGAAATCAAAATTGAACGAGAAACAAACCGTATGAATTTTGGAGGACTTTTATGGTCTTTTTAACCAAGGATTTAAAAGAGAGATTAATTTTAATTAAAAGAGTTTTGAGTTTTAAAAAAATTTATTAATAAAAAAGTGAAAGTTTGGTTAATTATTCTAAAAAAGGAGTTTTAGTGATAATATTTTGAAAAAAAGATTTAATCATTAAAAAAAAACAATTGGTTTAATTTAAAAAATCTTAATGTTAGTTAAAAACACGTTTTACTTTAAAGTTATAAAAAAGTTTTATTATTTGAAAAAAGCATTTGATTATTTTATTTAAAAAGAGTTTTAATTAATTTGAAAAAAGGTTTTTGGTTATAAAAAAGAAAGGGTCTTCTTGATTTTTTTTAAAAAAGGATAAACAAAATAAAATAACAAATGGAAAAACAATAAATAATAAAAAAAGAGGGTTGGGCCGGTCATCACTCTTCTTCTCTCTGCTCTCTGAGTTTGGGTGTGTTTCTCTCCTTCTTGTTTGCCTCTCACGGATGTTATCTTCTTCTTCTTTTGCATGGCCGCCGATTTGTCTTCTTCATCTCTTTTTCCTGAAAAACATGAAAAGCAACACAAAAGTTGTAATTATATTTTTTGATCCTTACGAAATGATGATGGCCGATGATGCTTTGTCCTGAGGCTAGAGGATTTTTGACGGAGTTTGCTTGGATTTTACGAAAAAAGTTCTCCCTTTCTTGCTATGATTTTCGTCCCTTTTATACTTGATTTTTAAATCTTTTTTAATCTCAGATTTAATTTGAGTAGATTTTTATGATGATTTCAGATTTGATTTGATGGTGATGCTGATTTTCTTATGATGATGATATGATATGATTGATTTGATCTGGAATTCATTTAAGATTGGATTAGATTAAAAAAAGTGTTGAGATTTGAATTTAAAAAGTTAGCAAAGAAGATTAGAGTTTCAAGTTAAATAAAAAATTAGAGTTTTAAAAAAAAATGAGTTAGAGTAAAAAAAAAAAAAAATATTTGAATGTTGATTTTAAAAAATGTTAGAATTATTTTAAAAACTGTTAGAATTTAATTTTAAAAGGAATTTAAATCTTAATTTTAAAAAAAAGGATAGATTTAATTTATAAAAAAAAAGGTTAGATTTAATTTTTAAAATAGTTAGAAAAAAAAGATTTAATTTTAAAAAGAAGTTAAAGAAAAAAAAGATTTAATTTTTAAAAAGAGTTAGAAAAAAAGATTTAACTTTAAAAAAAGTTAGAAAAAAGATTTAACTTTGAAAGGTAGAAAAAAAAAGGATTTAACTTTTAAAATAGTTAGAAAAAAGATTTGATTTTTTTTAAAAAAATAGAAAAAAAGATTTAACTTTAAAAAAGTTAGAAAAAAGATTTAACTTTAAAAGGTAGAAAAAAAGGATTTAACTTTTAAAATAGTTAGAAAAAAGATTTGATTTTTTTAAAAAAAATAGAAAAAAAGATTTAACTTTAAAAAGTTAGAAAAAAAATTTTAATTTTAAAAAGTTAGAAAAAGATTTAACTTTAAAGAGTTAGAAAAAAAGTTTTAATTTTAAAAAGTTAGAAAAAGATTTAACTTTAAAGAGGAGTTAGAAAAAAGATTTAAAAAAAAGTTAGAAAAAGATTTAACTTTAAAGAGTTAGAAAAAAAGTTTTAATTTTAAAAAGTTAGAAAAAGATTTAACTTTAAAGAGGAGTTAGAAAAAAGATTTAAAAAAAAGTTAGAAAAAAGATTTAATTTTAAAAAGAAGTTAGATTTTTATTTTAAAAAAGGTATTAGAATTTGATAAAAAAATGTGTTAGAAATTAATTTAAAAAAGGTTATAAAAAAAATTTACTCTTAAAGAAAAGAAAAAAAAAAGTTAAATTTTAATCTAAATCCTAAAAGTTAGTAAGAAGAGCTTAAAATGATTTAAATAAATAAACTAAATAAAAAAAAAAAAGTTAATAAAAAACATTAGTAAAGTTATAAAAAAATTTAATTAAATTATTATTAGTTAAAAAAATAAGATTTAAAAAAAAAAGGTTAATTTATTAAGTTAATAAGAATTTAGAATAAAAATAAAAAAGAAAGGGTAAAATTTGGGGTATTACACATGGTCAATCGATCACCCTCCAAATGTAGTCAGAGATTACTTAGTCTAAGCATTTGTGGCCACAGATACAGAGAAGTTGTTTTTTTTGCCATATAATACTGGTCATGGGTTAGATTTCATTCTAAATTCATTTATTATAATTATTCGTTTTTTGCCATTCTATATAACATTTTCGTCTAAAATTTTGTCTTATTTTACAGTGGGCACTGGTTATTAGTTGCAATTAATCCGATAAAATAAATAGTATATTATCTGGATTCATTGGATGGTGATCAAACAAAATATCCTGATATGAAGAATATGGTTAATACGTAAGTGATGAGATATATTATTTTGAATAACTATCTGTATTTATTATGTGAGATTGTTCTAAATATTCGTTTATATTATGTTAGAGCTATACAAATATTTCGATCACAAAGACAAACAACAGTGCCAAAAAGGAAGACTAACAACATTAGTTGGATCAAAGTGCAGGTATATTTTCACAATTTTGACTGTTATAGTGATTCTACTTGATAAAACTAGTTAAACTATATATCCTGATAAATATTCGTTTTTTTTCCATTTACAGTGTCCTCGTCAGCGCAATGGGACTGATTGCGGATATCTTGTATTAAGGTTTATGAAGGAAATTATTCATTCGGGTCAAATAGAGATTCCAAACATGGTATGGATTTATAAGTTATATGATTTATTTTAATATTTAACCGATATTTCATCAGAGTAATTAGTTTTAAAACTAAATTATGCATGTTATGTTATATTATGTAGTACTTTGATGAATTCAAGTGTGGCACTTTCTCGAAAGACAGATTGGAAGAAATTAAGGAGGAATGATGTCAATACATTCTTGAGTTGAGAATTTTATATATATATATATATATATATATATATATATATATATATATATATATATATATATATATATATATATATATATATATATATATATATATATATATATATATATATATATATATATATATATATATATATATATATATATATATATATATATATATATATATATATATATATATATATATATTGTCTTTCTGTCTTTAGTTCATCGGAGTTTATAGAGATTTGTGTTGTTGTGATGTTATGTACATACTACTGGATAATTATATTTCTGGAAGTCGTATGTAGTTTTGGAATTTGTTGATATACTTCGATCTAGAAGTTAGTTACTGTGAGGATCCGAAAATATGAAATTTGTAATTATATGTATAGTGAATGTATTTGTAAAGTTATCGGTTTTGTAATTATATGTATAGTGAATGTATTTGTGAAGTTATTGTGAGGATCGGCTTGTGTTGAATTATAAGCAGGTTTATGTGTTGAATTACAATGATTATGGTATATATAAGGACAAAGTGTTGTAATAAAGGCATGTGGTGAATATAATTGTTATAAGCAGGTTTATCAAAAAAATTATAAATAATGGTGCAACATAATTCAACAAAAATAGTTTCTAAAAAATATGAAAAATAGACAGCGCTTTTACCAAAAAAACGCTATGAAAAAGTGATTTTTTTAAAAAAAAAATCAATGACGTGAAGAAAAGAGAACGCTTTTCTTGAAAAAGAATTGCTAAAAGGGGATATAGAGAGCGCTCCAAAAATCGCTGCTATAGGGGGAAAAGGAGGGGAAAGACAACACTTATAAAAGCGCTGCTAAAGAGGGAGAATAGGCAGCACTTTTCAAAAGCGCTGCTATAGGGGGGAATAGAGAGTGCGTTTTGCAAAAGCGCTACTAAAAAGTATTCAGCAAATACACTTTAGGCAACACTTTTCAAAAGCGCGTCTAAAAGTCTTTTTTGGCATAGTGAATGCAACAAAGGATGATAATAGTGAAGATAAACCTATTTTGATTAGGTATAATGAAAAATATGTCATGACTAAGAATTCAAATTTATGATTGAAATGAAATTCTCCTCACTGAGCAGTTCAAAGATGCAATAATGAGTATAATGTGTTGAAGGATAGGAAAATTTGATTTGTCAAAAATAATGGTAAGAGGTGTAGGGTGATATACAAGCATAAGAAAAAGTGTGACTACACTGTATTGTCTAATAGAATATTAAGAACAACAATATTCAAGGTGAAAATGTTGTGTCTCAATCACAAATGTGAAAAAGTATTCATCAACAAAAATGTCACAATATAATAGATTGTAAAATTAATTATTAACAAAATCAAAGATAAAGTTATCAGAAGTGAGAATCATGTATAAAACTGAGATCCTTGGTTGTAGGAAATTTTAGACTATATATATATATATATATATATATATATATATATATATATATATATATATATATATATATATATATATATATATATATATATATATATATATATATATATATATATATATATATATATATATATATATATATATATATATATATATATATATATATATATATATATATATATATATATATATATATATATATATATATATATATATATATATATATATATATATATATATATATATATATATATATATATATATATATATATATATATATATATGGCAAGCATGTATGTGTATATTAAATAAATAATAACAATAAATATTTTTATCAACAATTTGCACCTGTGGCCTAATGGATAAGGCGTTTGACTTCTAATCAAGCGATTGTGGGTTCGAGTCCCACCAGGTGTGGTTATTATCATTTTTTATTTTTATTTTTAACAAAGTAGAGAATTATATACATGCTTTCTCAAGAGCCTTAAAGTTACGATTTGACCCGTCAACTTAAAGTTTAACTATTCAAACTTAGAAAATATGTTTTTGTTTTTGAATATCAAACTAATTTTGAAAAGGCCAAAAACGGAACAGATTTCGATTCGGACGCAATTTCCCAAAAAACAATTTTTTCCGACTCTAGACGCGAGAAGGTCAAAAACGTGGGGAACCTAGGGCCTAAGCGCAACAACACTAAACTTATGACTCTAATATCGATTGATAACGACAAGAATCCCCGGCAACAGCGCCAATTTGATCCGCTGTCGCGCGCGAATCAAAAACGAGTAGTTTGAAAAACGGTAGTTTAGCAATAATGAATCGAGTTTTCCAATGTTTTTCGTGAATAGTGTATGGAATGAACAGTAACACGAGGTTTCCCCTCAAAAGAAAAATAAGGGATCCGGTTCATAACCCAACTGGGTCGAAAATATAACCCAGGCCCAAAACATGACCCAAAATAAAACAAAATCCTAATGTTGTAACTTCAACGAATATTCTGGGAAAATATGCTCCGAATCTGACTTCGACTCCAACATGAAAGTCGTAGCTTTCTCTCTTAGCTTTACGGAGATTTTTAGAACGCCTCAAATGGATTTCCGGAACTCCAGTTATGATCGTTTCCGTGCAGACTGCTAAAGCTGAAAAATAAAGTGCGAAAATCAAATTAAACCAAAATAAAATAAAATATAAAAACATAATAAAACATAAGAATAATCAAAATAAAGTAAAGAAATGGCTAAGTAAAAATATAGGAGAATATGCATAAAGATGCACTGATCAACAACGAAGTTCTATCGAGTCTCCTTTGGTCTTATCCTCGTCATTTTTGTTTAGACAATAGGCTTTAAAAAAATACACCCTTTGATTAGAATAAAAAGAGTGGATCCCGTTGAGTACAACGGACGCGAGGGGTGCTAACACCTTCCTCTCGTGTAATCGACTCCCGAACCTAGGATTTGGTTACGAGACCATGTCTTCTCCCTTTAATTGGTATTATTTATATTGATTAATCATCAAATTATTGATTTTGTTTCTCATCATATTTTTTTGTTCCATTTGGTTTGTCGCATATCTGATCTTTTCAATAACGGTTCATTTAGACGACTTGGTTCCTCGGTCGCTTCGGCATATTTTTTAAAACCAAATTTTTAAGCTCCGGCTCTTGTAATAAATTAGTGATCTATTCAACTCCCCTTCTAGATCATTTTTATTGTCTAACATGAATAATTTTTGAGAAAGGGATGAATGTTGTTTCTCTAAGAAAGAATACAAGGACTAAAGCTCGCCAAAATCTCTGACACTTAATTTACTATTTTGCTTGTTCAAGTTCTTACGTATACCCATAATTTATCTTTTTTGTGATTATTCTTATGTTTGTCCATGTATACGGTGAAATTAAAAAATCTCAAATGATTCAATGGATGAAGCAAACAGATGCATAAGACATCAGATGATTCAGGCTTATGACAACATCATAACCAACTGCATGGTCAAAGGTTTTTCTTTTAAATGCTTCACTCAAGATTAACTTTTATGATTACCTATGAGTTATAGCATGATAATTTAAATGTTTTCTTGATCAAAGTTAAATTTCACTTGTCTGTGAAAACATGATGATTAGAATTAGAATCATAAAAAACCTAACCAAGTGAGTTGTGAGAAACCTCGTGTTTTGCATATATATTGAATGTAGATATTGCATATAACTTACATGATTTTGCATAAATATTGATATTACTTGATATGTATAATGCCATGTGGAACACCCCACCTTCCAACAATAAAATAAAATAAAACATTTTTAAATAATCATCAGAGTTTCTCCACCAAAGTGGGATATCACATCGTAAAATTTACCAAAACACTTTATTAGATGTTTTTCAAAATAAAGCAGCAGAAATTATTATTAATTCATCATTCTCGGCCATCCGCCAAATTACATAAAACGTTCATTAATAAGGTTCACCAAAGTAAAATATGTCACACGAGTAAAACAAATTCAACATAAAACAGATAGACACCCAAGTCCCGTGCTACGTATCAGAGCATCCTAAGACTCGACTCGCACACCACTATCCAAGCTAGCTATGTACCTGGATTATCTGTACATCCGAAGAAGCATAGACCACAACAACAACAAAGGGGTGAGAAAACATGATCAGAATTATCGGTAATAAGATACATGAAACAAAGGTAGTAATCATACAATTCGTCACCCAATATTCAACAAACCCGACCTACTGTCCACCATCAACCACAACATACAATAATGCAAATATGCAACTCAACACCATGCATGCGGTACCGACTCAGTGGTTCATTCAATCGAACCCCGGATAGATCACATACACCCCTCCTTGGCAATGATCTATCCCCACCATTCTCCACAAAAGAGTACAGATGAATCACATACACTCCTCTTAAGCAATGATTCATCCCACCAAAACACCATGATATGCACGACACTAAATGTACAACAGATAAACCCAAGCACACTAAGTGCACACGATCCTCCTGATCACATCACCAAACATCATATATATTACACAACAAATAAACACAAGCACACTAAGTGCACACGATCATCCTGATCACCTCACCAAACATCATATATATTACACAACAAATAAACACAAGCACACTAAGTGCACACGATCCTCCTGATCACATCACCAAACATCATATATATTACACAATACATAAACACAAGCACACTAAGTGCACACGATCAAACTCAAGTAATAATCAATAAATCATTTCACTTGATCCATGGTTTAGTTACTATTTAATTAACCAATGACTCCCCAAACATATTGGATATAAAAATATTTGGCAACTAATTCTATAATCTATAATATGTTATAGATCTATTCATTAGCTTTCTAACGCTTCGAACGGGGACTAAAACCGACTTACGGATCAAAAGTTATGGCCAAAATCGTCGAAACAGAAAATTCACTAATATACAGCTTTGAGTCGACCGCTGGTCGGCGCAACAAACAGAAGCGAAATTCAGAAAGACGCAAACAGTATGCGTCAACTGCTGAAGCGTTTAAGTCGACGCAAGCAGCGCAGAATGCAGAAAGTTCAGCGTTTTCCACCGTTGGAGGCCTTCCGGACCTCCGATTTCAATCTACCTCAACGCCCTTTTTCCAGAGTACTCTTATCCAACTCACACTAATTGGAACACAAACTCTATCACGGTACCTTTTCTATCAATCCAAAAATCAGCCCCTCGACTTAATTTATTAAATTCAATCAATCTACTAGCTCAAATTAGAATTCCGACCACCTCGAATCTCATCAAGAATACCCATAGTCAGCCTCAACATACAAAGCTTAACTCCATAAGAAGTCTCTTCACCGACTAAACTCATACCCCGAATTTGTTTAATCATTTCTAACTCCTTTACCCTCATCATCGGTATATACCCATAAATTTTCCAACTCGATGCATCAACTACTTCGTTGTCTTGCCCGAATGGTAATTCAACCCCAAACTATACTACTCCATAAGTCCCAATTATTTCCTCTGTCTCATATTCAACTCTTTCAAATCAAACAAATTCGTTAAGCTCTTAAGATCACCAACCATCTCACATCTCACTAAACACTTGAGGCCTCCAAACTCCGGCACAAACACACAACAACAACCAACTCTAAACCACTTGTCCAATAATTCCTCTTATGTACTTTAAGTTGCCTTAAAGCATAACTAAAACTCGCTGATGTTGCACTTAACATATCTCCCAATCATATCAACAAAGCATCATAAAACACAACAAATAGTTCTGTCGGATTCAGCAAAACCAGCACACGAACCGTTGACAGCTCCCTCAAAACTCTTTGAACTTTCCTCACAGAGGTATATCATTGCTTCTTCTCCAACACTGATAACTCAAGTTCCCGATGCTCAACATGATCCTTTATATTCTTCAAATATAACAAAGTATCATCGGTTAACACAACCATTGAATCGCTTATTTAAGTATGGAAGATCCCATGCCAAACAGACACTCAATTTGTGAGCTATGGCGGAAACACGAATCGCACCTTCCGAACTTACCACAACATCCAAACACATTCCGTGAATAAATATATTAATCACATGTCTCTACTTCGCCATCATATAGAGCATTGTAATAACTTCCCACGCTCCGAACTGTGCGTCCTTCCGAGTTACAGTTCTCCCGTTACGTCAAAAATACGACAACAACATTTTCACACTTGAAAGGCCATTCAACACACCTTCAACTCTTGAAATGTTTAAAGGTCTAATTATATCAATATCATATTCCATATATTACTTTCTTTAGCATTCACCAGGAGTCACCATCCACCCTTTACATACTCGACCTCATAATCTGTTACCGTAGCATACACACCAGACACAAGTCGCATAACTACTCACTCAAATTAATTCCTTGACCATCCAAACAGACATACGATACGGCGCTCTCAATATCGGGCTAGTTTCCGCAACTAAGTCGATCACAAGTCCACTTCACGTCTTGGTTGTATATCACTGTCTTGTCAGGATAACTTTCAGACAACCACACTTAATCGGCAACCCGCCAACTTCTCTACTTTCATCAACACTCAAAATTCCCCTCAAAATTAAACATCTCAACACTGTCATGCGCCGACTTGCCAAACAACTCTTAAGAATTTGGCTTAACTCCAAACAATTCACTATACACACCATCTAAGCTCGCAAGACACATTTATTCCCTCCAACATTATCCCTTCAAACGATAATAGCGTTTAACAACACACTGAGCCACCACTCCACACTTGAAGCATCTTGGAGAAGCACAACTTTCTCCCCCACTTATTTCAATCCCACTCCTGCAGTCTCCAATCTCTGGCGACCGTTGTCCCACCAAGCCTCAGCTTCACCTTCCAGCATGTGAGTACCAAACCTCACTTTCTGCTCATCGCTTCAACCCATCATTCTGAAAATTTTCTAAATTGCCTTCAGCCACTTCTGTGCAGCTTCCGGATCCAGAATTCCTCCTTCAAATTTCGGTGGCTTGTTACTCCGAAACTGTGCCAAATATCTAAATTGCACACCCACAGCTTGGTTCTGATTAGCAACCACTTGCACCATCACTTACATAGCAGCAACCAAAGCAGCATCATTCATTCCTGCCATACTGCTCAACAATAACAACACCAGGTTAAAAGGTACACAATCTCTATCCTACGAACAGACTCAACTACTACACTGGCCGGACGGACCAACCTGCTCTGATACCAATTGAAACACCCCACTTTCTAACCATAAAATAAAATAAAATATTTTCAAGTAACCATCAGAGTTTCTCCACCAAAGTGGGATATCACATCGTAAAATTCACCAAAACACTTTATTAGATGTTTTTCAAAATAAAGCAGCGGAAATTATTATTAATTCATCATTCTCGGCTATCCGCCAAATTACATAAAACGTTCATTAAGAAGGTTTACCAAAGTAAAATACATCACACGAGTAAAACAAATTCAACATAAAATAGATAGACACCCAAGTCCCGTGCTACATATCATAGCATCCTAAGACTCGACTCGCACACCACTATCCAAGCTAGCTATGTACCTGGATTATATGTACTTTCGAAGAAGCACAGACCACAACAACAACAAAGGGGTGAGAAAACATGATCAAAATTATTAGTAATAAGATACACAAAATAAAGGTAGTAATCATACAATTCATCACCCAACATTCAACAAACTCGACCTACTGTCCACCATCAACCACAACATACAATAATGCAAATATGAAACTCAACACCATGCATGCGGTACCGACTCAATGGTTTATTCAATCGAACCCCAGATAGATCACATATACCCCTCCTTGGCAATGATCTATCCCCACCATTCTCCACAAAGAAGTACAGATGAATCACATACACTCCTCCTGAGCAATGATTCATCCCACCAAAACACCATGATATGCACGACACTAAATGTACAACAGATAAACTCAAGCACACTAAGTGCACACTATCCTCCTGATCACATCACCAAACATCATATGTATTACACAACAAATAAACACAAGCACACTAAGTGCACACGATCCTCCTGATCACCTCACCAAACATCATATATATTACACAACAAATAAACACAAGCACACTAAGTGCACACGATCAAACTCAAGTAATAATCAATAAATCATTTCACTTGATCCATGGTTTAGTTACTATTTATTTAACCAATGACTCCCCAAACATATTGGATATAAACATATTTGGAAACTAATTCTATTATCTATAATATGTTATAGATCTATTCATTAGCTCTCCAACGCTTCGAACGGGGACTAAAACCGACTTACGGATCAAAAGTTATGGCCAAAATCGTCGAAACAGAAAATTCACTAATATACAGCTTCGAGTAGACCGCTGGTCGGCGCATAACAAACAGAAGCGAAATCCAGAAAGACGCAAACAGTATGCGTTGACCGCTGAAGTGTTTGAGTCGACGTAAGCAGCGCATAATGCAGAAAGTTCTGCGTTTTCCACCGTTGGAGGCCTTCCGGACCTCCGATTTCAATTCCGTAAAAAGCTCCGGTTTCAGAATTCGAAATCCTACCATAATATGACAATTATAACAGCCAACAACACATTTTTAAATATTATATCATCATATGTCATATAACCATACTTTTCAAAACCATGGAATTTAGGGGTTTCTATCCTAAATGTGATCCTACCCATCATACGCTATTACACCATCACAATGATCATACGAAAACTCACCCTTACTGTCCAGAACTGTATCTTGCTCAAATTCAAGCCTATTTCTCCACTTCTATCTCTTGTCCTCTCGATACTACAATCAATACACATTATGCTATCAATTTCTACTAATTTTAACTTCAGAACCCACCCGATGTTCATCATCAGAACTACCAGAGTTACTCAGAACCCCACCCAAATTTACAACGACAATGGATGTACCAAATTCTACAATATCATACACCAAATTTACCCATATCAACAACAACAACAATTATGAACACCAATTCACCAATTCATCAACATACAGGTCATATTCATCAAAATCTCTACGGGGTTAAGGAATCCCCTTCTACCCAAATCATGCAATTTACCAATCTTAACCCGTTTCTCCCCCCTTACCTCGATCAGTGCTCTGATTGTTGAAGAATCTTCAAGAATCGTTAGCCCTAGCCCTCTTTCCTTCCTTCTTGTTCTTCCTCTTTTCTCTTTTCTCTTGGAACCGATGTATCGTGTTCTAACTTTCTTTTCCCAAAACTTCTCTAATATTACTTATTCCCTTATTATTATTCCAACCACTCATATTCCCAATAATAATAATAATAATAATAATAATAATAATAATAATATTATTATTATTATTATTATTATTATTAATCATTAAACTATTATCCTTATTAATTATATTATATTACTATTAGACTCCATACTCTATTAAAGAATTCCTTCTAAATAAGGACACCCACCCAACGCCCTCAAGCACACTCCCACATAAAGGCACACCAAAACAACATAACACCAAAAAGACTAAATAATTAAAAATGGGTGTTACAACTCTCCCCCACTTTAATTATTTTCGTCCTCGAAAATTACTTGATGGAAACAATTTCGGATATGCTTCCCGCATCCTGCTTTCGAATTCCCAGATCACACTGCCTCCTGCAACACCTCCCCACGCTACTTTCACCAAAGATATCTCCTTTTTTCTCGGAGTTGATTCTCGTTCAATAATTCGCACTAGAAGTACCTCAACAATCAAGTTATCTCTTACTTGCACACCATCCATTTGAACCAATGTACCTCCTCGACTTAAATACATGAACACATCATGCAATTTCCACAAACGACAGCGGTAAAACAGTCTAACATGCTATTTTCCCCACGCTTCCGCTGCGCCACTCTGATACAGATAAACAAAACACAGTGTGTGCTTCCGAGACTTCAAAGCTAGGCCAATACCAGTTACCATCGTAACTCTCAAAATACGTCTTTTCTTGGATCCTTTTGATCTTTTCAGTCGCCTCTTGCATAATCCCCGGTCTGAGTACAACATTCTCGCCGGACACACATCAACACAAAGGAGTCCTACACTTCCTACCATACAAAGCCTCATACAATGTCATTCCGATACTAGAATGATAGCGGTTACTGTAGGTAAACTCAATCAACGATAATTAACTATCCCCTGATCCATCTTGATCCAACACACAAACTCTCAACAAATCCTCTACATACTGGATAGTTCTCTCTGTCTGTCCATCCGTCCACGGATGCTAAACAGAGTTCGACTTCAACATGGCACCCCAAAGCGTCTGCAAACTCTCCCAAAATCTCAATGAAAACTCAGATTCCCATCTGACACAATACTCGACGGTATCTCGTACTACTTCGCAACTTCTTCATTATACATCTTAGCTAGCTTCCGCATAAAATGATTCATCCTCATTGGTAAGAAATGAGTTATTCTTGTCAATCCATTCTTAACCACCCAAATCAAATCATATCCCTTCAAATTCTTCGAAAAACCCGACACAAAATCCATGGGAACCCTATCCTATTCCACTCAGAAATATTCAACAGTTGCATCAGGCCCAACAGTCTCTGATGTTCAAACTTCGACTTTCAACAAGTCTAATCAGCATATACAACCTCAACCACTCCTCTCTATCCATAGCCACCAAAACTATTTCCTCAAATCCGGTCACATCTTCATAGCACCTGGATGGATACTCAATCTACCTCAACGTCCTTCTTCTAGAGTACTCTTATCCAACTCACACTAATTGGAACACAAACTCTATCACGGTATCTCACGGTACCTTTTCTATCAATCCGAAAATTAGCCCCTCGACTTAATTTATTAAATTCAATCAATCTACTAGCTCAAATTAGAATTCCGACCACCTCGAATCTCATCAAGAATACCCATAGTCAGCCTCAACATACAAAGCTTAACTCCATAAGAAGTCTCTTCACCGACTAAACTCATACCCCGAATTTGTTTAATCAGTTCTAACTCCTTTACCCTTATCATCGGTATATACACATAAATTTTCCACTCGATGCATCAACTACTTCGTTGTCTTGCCCGAATGGTAATTCAATCCCAAACTATACTCCTCCATAAGTCCCAATTATTTCCTCTGTCTCATATCCAACTCTTTCAAATCAAACAAATTACTTAAGCTCTTAAGATCAACAACCATCTCACATCTCACTAAACACTTGAGGCCTCCGAACTCCGGCACAAACACACAACAACAACCAACTCTAAACCACTTGTCCAATAATTCCTCTTATGTACTTTAAGTTGCCTTAAAGCATAACTAAAACTCGTTGATGTTGCACTTAACATATCTCCCAATCATATCAACAAAGCATCATAAAACACAACAAATAGTTCTGTCGGATTCGGCAAAACCAACACACGAACCGTTGACAACTCCCTCAAAACTCTTTGAACTTTCCTCACAGAGGTATATCATTGCTTATTCTCCAACACTGATAACTCAAGTTCCCGATGCTCAACATGATCCTCTATATTCTTCAAATATACCAAAGTATCATCGGTTAACACAACCATTGAATCGCTTATTTAAGTATGGAAGATCCCATGCCAAACGGACACTCAATTTGTGAGCTATGGTGGAAACATGAACCACACCTTCCGCACTTACCACAATGTAATACCCCAAATTTTGCCCTAAGATTAGTCGTTTCATCTTGCATCCCATTTCATTTTGCATTGCGTTTAAACTAACCACTAACGGGTTATGCAGTTGTTTGATTGTTGCAAGAAAATATCATATGGCGCGCTCTTTTAGTTTACAAGGTTTCTAGTGCCACTTTATTTTGAATGAATAAAATAGCACAATTGGCAAGAGACCGTGTGTAAGGAGTTATGAGTGTGAAAGGTCGAGAGTTCAAAACCCACCTTCTTCACTTCTTGTTTTGCTTCTTTTATTTTTATTATAACTTTTCTATTTTCATAAAAAAAAATAACAAAAATAGTTTTTTTATTATTTAATTATTATTTTCGTATTTTATTTAAATTATTTTATAAAAAAATATTATTTTTTCATTTTTTTCCATATTATTCATAAAAACATCCAAAAATTATAAAATTAAAAATAATAGAAAAGATTTTATTCTTTTAAGTTTGTTTTAGTTTGTTTTTTTAGCTTTGACTAATTATTTAAGTTGGGCTTTAAAGTGGGCATTAGGTTAGAGTTAACCCTAATTTGTTACCTATATAAACATAAGTTGTGTTTGAGAAAGGGAGGAAGAAGACAAAGAGAAAAAACGGCGGCCGTTCTCACGATTTATCAGAAGAGGGGATTTTTTGAAGAACCCTAAAAGGTTTGAATTCATCATCGGCCAAGCGCTACCGGCGAACAAAAAGTCTCAACGGCGGAGGCTCAATTCGTTCAACATCATCGCCGTTACCGTAAGCTTTCCCTTTCCTTTGATTTACGACATCTTATGATTTTTGTGTGTTGTTTTGTTCATTGGTTGTAGATTAATGGGAAAAATAAATAGAAGAAGGTACCATTGACACGCAAGGATTGAAGGAGAGGAAAAGCTTCGATAACCATCCATGGAGAAAACGGCATAAGCCTTTTTATTTACGTTTCATTTGTTTTTTATTTTATTATTCAATTGTTTATTTTTTTTCATTTATATTAACTATGTGGTTTGTAATTAATAATGCAATCAAGTTTAGGTAAGCTATTTCAACAAAAAAATATAACGTAATTAGTTTTTTAAAATTAAGATCTTTCTAAAAAGTTTTTTTTCAAAATTAAACCATTTTTTAATTTAAAAACATATTTCTAAATAAAACAGTTTTTCTTAATTAAACCTTTTTTCCAATTAAAACCATTTTTCATTAAGTTAAAACAAAAATTAAAAAATGACCTTTCTTTCACTAAAACAAAAATTAAAACCTTTTTCGTTGAATTTAAATCAAAAAATTTTCATTAAAATTTAAAACATTTTTTTCATTAAAATTTAAAACATTTATTTTCGATAAAATTAACACATTTTTTTCCAATAGGATTAAGACATTTTTTTCATTAAAATTAAAACCAGTTTCTTTATTAAATTTTTTAGTAAATAATTAGAATAGTTTCTCCATTTAAGCATGAAATTAATTCTCCTCTCCTCTTTTCAATAAAAATTCACAAAAATAAAGTTTGATTTAGCCATTTCATTTTCGTCTAACCCTCGTTAATTTGTTTGTTTCAGCTTATTATTATTTCATTTGTTCGTTTTTGTCCCATGGATGTAATTTACGCGAGGCCATGGTCGCGGTTTATTTTTATTTCGCATTTGTTTTTGGGATTTGTAATTTACGCGAGTGATCGTCGCGATGCTTCTTTTACCGCTTTCTTTATTTTTCCGTATTTTAATTCTGCCGTACAATATTTTGTCTGTTTGCATGTTTTTATCGTTAGGATTCCCTCCGAAGGAATTAGGTTTAGTCGTTTGACCGCCGAGTCAATAACCCTAATTTTTGACTATTCCAAAACCCTAGTAGCCTAGGCGTCCCTCCGTGGACGAAAATACCCTTTGCCCTAACTTTTAGGTCAAAGAGTCGTCGTGCTCTGTTTAGGGTTTCCCACCGTGGAATCCCTAATCTTAACCCTAATTTCAATTAACAAATTCAACATAGAAATAGGAGTTTCAAAGACTCCACGTAAGCGTTTCCTTAAGAAATGCTTATTCCCCATTGAAACCTTGACCACAGTTAAGATGTTTTTAACCTCCCTTTCGAGGGGAACTATGATTACTCTGATTCCATTCCTTATCTAGGATACGTAGGCACAAAATGCGTTGTCTTGCCGAGTAAACTTAAGACTAACCCTTAGGTCTTTAGGTCACTCTATCCCTTAAATCAATATATATTAAAGCAGATAATAAATAAAATTAAAAAAGCATACAATAAACAAAAGGGTCCTGTAGAGTACTACAGAAGTTTAGGGTGCTCGTACCTTCCCTAAGCTTAACCAACCCCTTACCTAGGTCTCTCCCCGCATTGTGTTTACGATGCAAAATTAGGTTTTTCCTCTTTTGACATTTTCCTTCGGATAAATCAAAGGGCGGTTGTGAATCAAGAATTGTGATTCAAACTAATTAATAGTTTGATATCATGTTTCCACCGTAACACACAACATCCAAACACATTCCATAAATAAATATCTTAATCACATGTCGCTACTTCGCCATCATATAGAGCATTGTAATAACTTCCCACGCTCCGAACCGTGCGTCCTTCCGAGTTACAGTTCTCCCATTACGTCAAAAATACGACAACAACATTTTCACACTTGAAAGGTCATTCAACACACCTTCAACTCTTGAAATGTTTAAAGGTATAATTATATCAATATCATATTCCATGTATTACTTTCTTTAGCATTCACCAGGAGTCACCATCCACCCTTTACATACTCGACCTCACAATCTGTTACCGTAGCACACACACCAGACACAAGTCGCATAACTACTCACTCAAATTAATTCCTTGACCATCCAAACAGACATACAATACGGCGCTCTCAATATCGGGCTAGTTTCCGCAACTAAGTCGATCATAACTCCACTTCACGTCTTGGCTGTATATCACTGTCTTGTCAGGATAACTTCCAGACAACCTCACTTAATCGGCAACTCGCCAACTTCTCTACTTTCATCAACACTCAAAATTCCCCTCAAAATTAAACATCTTAACACTGTCCTACACCGACTTGCCAAACAACTCTTAAGAATTTGGCTTAACTCCAAACAATTCACTGTACACACCATCTAAGCTTGCAAGACACATTTATTCCCTCCAACATGATCCCGTCAAACGATAATAGTGTTTAACAACACACTGAGCCACCACTCCACACTTGAAGCATCTTGGAGAAGCACAACTTTCTCCCCCACTTATTTCAATCCCACTCCTGCAGTCTCCAATCTCTGGAAACTATTGTCCCACCAAGCCTCAGCTTCACCTTCCAGCATGTGAGTACCAAACCTCACTTTCTGCTCATCGCTTCAACCCATCGTTCTGAAAATTTTCTCAATTGCCTTCAGCCACTTCTGTGCAGCTTCTGGATCCAGAATTCCTCCTTCAAATTTCGGCGGCTTGTTACTCTGAAACTGTGCCAAATCTCTAAATTGCGCACCCGCAACTTGGTTCTGATTAGCAACCACTTGCATCATCGCTTGCATAGCAGCAACCAAAGCAGTATCATTCCTTCCTGCCATACTGCTCAACAATAACAACACCAGGTTAAAAGGTACACAATCTCTATCCTACGGACAAACTCAACTACTACACTGGTCGGACGGACCAACCTGCTCTGATACCAATTGAAACACCCCACTTTCCAACAATAAAATAAAATAAAATATTTTCAAGTAATCATCAGAGTTTCTCCACCAAAGTGGGATATCACATCGTAAAATTCACCAAAACACTTTATTAGATGTTTTTCAAAATAAAGAAGCGGAAATTATTATTAATTCATCATTCTCGGCCATCCTCCAAATTACATAAAACGTTCATTAAGAAGGTTCACCAAAGTAAAATACGTCACACGAGTAAAACAAATTCAACATAAAACAGATAGACACCCAAGTCCCGTGCTACGTATCAGAGCATCCTAAGACTCGACTCGCACACCACTGTCCAAGCTAGCTATGTACCTGGATTATCTGTACTTTCGAAGAAGCACAGACCACAACAACAACAACAAAGGGGTGAGAAAACATGATCAAAATTATCGGTAGTAAGATACACGAAATTAAGGTAGTAATCATACAATTCATCACCCAACATTCAACAAATTCGACCTACTGTCCACCATCAACCACAACATACAATAATGCAAATATGAAACTCAACACCATGCATGCGGTACCGACTCAGTGGTTCATTCAATCGAACCCTAGATAGATCACATATACCCCTCCTTGGCAATGATCTATCCCCACCATTCTCCACAAAGAAGTACGGATGAATCACATACACTCCTCCTGAGCAATGATTCATCCCACCAAAACACCATGATATGCACGACACTAAATTTACAACAGATAAACTCAAGCACACTAAGTGCACACGATCCTCCTGATCACATCACCAAACATCATATGTATTACACAACAAATAAACACAAGCACACTAAGTGCACACGATCCCCCTGATCACCTCACCAAACATCATATATATTACACAACAAATAAATACAAGCACACTAAGTGAACACGATCCTCCTGATCACATCACCAAACATAATATATATTACACAACAAATAAAGACAAGCACACTAAGTGCACATGATCAAACTCAAGTAATAATCAATAAATCATTTCACTTGATCCATGGTTTAGTTACTATTTAATTAACCAATGACTCCCCAAACATATTGGATATAAAAATATTTGGCAACTAATTCTATTATCTATAATATGTTATAGATCTATTCATTAGCTTTCCAACGCTTCGAACGGGGACTAAAACCGACTTACGGATCAAAAGTTATGGTCAAAATCGTCGAAATAGAAAATTCACTAATATACAGCTTTGAGTCGACCGCTGGTCGGCGCATAGCAAACAGAAGCGAAATCCAGAAAGACGCAAACAGTATGCGTCGACCGCTGAAGCGTTTGAGTCGACGCAAGCAGCGCAGAATGCAGAAAGTTCTGCGTTTTCCACCGTTGGAGGCCTTCCGGACCTCCGATTTCAATTCCGTAAAAAGCCCCGGTTTCAAAATTCGAAATCTTACCATAATATGACAATTATAAGAGCCAACAACACATTTTTAAAGATTATATCATCATATGTCATGTAACCATACTTTTCTAAACCATGGAATTTAGGGGTTTATATCCTAAATGTGATCCTACCCATCATACGCTATTACACCATCACAATGATCATACAAAAACCCACCCTTACTGTCCAGAACTATATCTTGCTCAAATTCAAGCCTATTTCTCCACTTCTATCTCTTGTCCTCTCGATACTACAACCAATACACATTATGCTATCAATTTCTACCAGTTTTAACTTCAGAACCCACCCGATGTTCATCATCATAACTACCAGAGTTACTCAGAACCCCACCCAAATTTACAACGACAATGGATGTACCAAATTCTACAATATCATACACCAAATTTACCCATATCAACAACAACAACAATTATGAACACCAATTCACCAATTCATCAACATACAGGTCATATTCATCAAAATCTCTACGGGGTTAAGGAATCCTCTTCTATCCAAATCATGCAATTTACCAATCTTAACCCGTTTCTCCCCCCTTACCTCGATTAGTGCTCTGATTGTTGAAGAATCTTCAAGAATCGTTAGCCCTAACCCTTTTTTCCTTCCTCCTTGTTCTTCCTCTTTTCTCTTTTCTCTTGGAACTGATGTATCGTGTTCTAACTTACTTTTCCCAAAACTTCTCTAATATTACTTATTCCCTTATCACTTATTCCAACCACTCATATTCCCAATAATAATGATAATAATAATAATAATAATAATAATAATAATAATAATAATAATAATAATAATAATAATAATAATAATAATCATTAAACTATTATCCTTATTAATTATATTATATTACTATTAGACTCCATACTCTATTAAAGAATTTCCTCTAAATAAGGACACCCACCCAACGCCCTCAGGCACACTCCCACATAAAGGCACACCAAAACAACATAACACCAAAAAGACTAAATAATTAAAAATGGGTGTTACACCATGGATATGATCAAGGGAATTTTTCTTCATTGAGTGATAAACCACTTGCCAAATAAAGCTCGTCTAGTAAGAGAATGATCCTTAACCTGTGAAAATGAAAACAATGTTCATATCTTGTCTTAAAATACAAGAGAGCATTTGAAAAATGAAGGGTGTATAAAAAGAAAAGTTGGGGAAAAAGGATTCAAAAAAACAAAACAAGGAAAGTATATTACAATTTGGTAATCAAATAAAGAAAAAATGATACTTTGACAAAATAATGAAAAAAGAAAAAGAAATGGTGTCAAAATACAAAGAAATCACCAAAAGCAAGCTATAAATGGAGAAATAAAATAGAAGTTTTAAAAGTAGAAGTAACTTATGTTGTCTTATCTTATAGGAGTTTTTAGAATCAAAATAAAAACCAATACTTCTTGTAAGTCAAGCCACACTACAACCTAATTAAAAACCTTAGTTATACATGACTAAATGCATATGTTTTGATATTTCTTAGATGAAATATAAAATTGTTTTATAGTTTATGCAATTGTCTAAGATTGAGGGATACATAACCCGAGTAAGTGATATACAATGAGAAATATAATTATAATGAAAAATTGATTGTTTATCTAAAAATTGCATTGGAATTACACTTTGGTTGAACAAGATTTTCATATTCATGCTACAATTGGTAAATAGTTATGATGTTGATTATGAATGTGAATTTAAAAGAATCATGCCAAAATAGAATGTATTTTGAAGTTTCTGATTAAAATTCATAAACTATAACATGAAGTGTGTATACTAGATAGGTGAATCATTTAAGGCTTAGATGAATTTTTTTGATGACAAACAAAAAGATAAGCTAGAAAGAATATATAAGTGCAAAATTTACTCAATTATCATAAGCACTTATAGACTAAAAACACCAGAAATCACATGAAAATCTCCTAAATCATGATTAAAATAAGATAACACACCTACGTGAATTTTAATCGTGAAATTCATGAGTACCGGTGAAATCACATAAAGAAAATACAAACTACACAAGCTAATATCAGAAAACTCGCTAAACGGGGCCAAAGTCTCGCTCAGCCAAAGACAGTGAAAAACAGGGTGAAATAGGGCGCTTTGTTGCCTACATCTCGCTGGGAGAGGAGATTTGGTCACCTGACAAGCACATATGTTGGAGATTTATTCTATTGTAATTTGCTTCACCCTAGAGCAATACATCTCACCAAGCGATATAACAAGCTCTCCGAGCAAGCATAGAAGACCGTCTAGTTAAATAACTTAATGGTGAAGGAAGGATTTTCTCACTTTGAAGGGCATAAAGACTCACAAAGCGAGATATGGGGGACAAACTGAAGTTGAACTATAAACGAGTTTAATGATGTTAGGATATATACATATACGCTCTATCCAGGTTTAAATAATTAATGCACATGTGTTATTTCTTGTTGGGCTTTTGAACTAATACCATATTGGATAATCATGTTGTATATTTTGCCTTGGTTATAAATCTTGCCTTGAAGAGTTCTTCAATGAAATTTTTAACTGCCTCGGCCTTTTCTCGTTATTATTTCCTTCTTCGTTATGCCACATATGAAATGCAATCTTGAATGACCAAAATATGGTAGGCTATTTCGGGGCTAAGACATGGAATCTCATTTCCTGGCCACACAAATAGATTGTGGTTTGTTTGTAGGCACTCCGCCAACACCTCGTTTATAGGCTCAAGTAAGCCTGTCCAATCTTGATGACCCTTGAAGGATCTCCTCTTATAAATATTGTGGTGAAGTCTCATTTTGGCCTATGCCTTTATAATTTCCTTCTTGCTTGTCATTCTCTATAATTTTGTTGGGGAATGACTCTTCTAACAAGGCATCCAACTTCATCGATTATTCACTCCTTTCTTCTTGGGAAGGGTTCTCCTCTAGTGGTTGTTGCTTGGCTAAGATGGTTAAGAACAATGTTTTGGATGACTCTTGATTTATTTCTAATACCACGACTTGGTCGTCTATGGTATGAAATTTAACCTACAAGTGATTGGTATACGAGATTGCTTCTAGGGTCTCAAATGTTGGCCTTCAAAGGATAAAATTATAAACAAAGTCACACTCGATGATTAAAAACTTTTTCCTGATGATCCTTCTTTCTTCCTTGACCCAAAGTCCTTTAAGAATTGAACGTGTCAAAAAGTCTTGTCAAGGTTATGTTAAAACACTAAAGGTTTCTCCTGTAGTATGGTTACAGTTTTTTTAGTCTGGCTCACACAAAACCCGAACCTGTCACTGATCAGTCCGTCACGGGCCGAGTAACCTGTTTTTCCAACTCTACACTAACTCTTCTAACATATCATCACACGATAAACATCGTAATCTACCATTGATATCCTAATAAATATGAGGATATGGTGCTTTGAGACGATATTATATCATCAAGTAAGGGTGTCTAGCTTGTCTACCTTGTTAGCTTGTTTTTAGGAAGTGACTTCCTACATGGTCATCCTTTAAAATAACTATGTAAAAAAATATTTTAATAAATAATATTTAATAAATAAATAGCATAAATCGAAAGAATCAATTTAATTTAATTTGAGAAAAAAATTTCAATTAATATTGAAATTTGAAAATAATAAATCGAGTATAACTTATATATATATATATATATATATATATATATATATATATATATATATATATATATATATATATATATATATATATATATATATATATATATATATATATATAAAAGTTACTATACTGATTTTCCAAATATAAATGATAAAAAATTAGTAAGGATCCCGCCTTCATTAAAATACTATTTTTGTGTACGACCCAAATAGATTTAGCTTTATGCTTAGATTCACTCATCACTTCTTCCTCTTTTTCAAATCCCATATGTGTACACAAAGTTTGAATTATGCTTTTGCTCATAAGCATATGATTCGAACATCACAATATTTTATATTATTTATAAACTTTAATTAAACATACATGAGAAAATTGTGAGAAATAATAAATAAAAAAACATATAGTACAACTCTCTCTCTCTCTCTCTCTCTCTCTCTCTCTCTCTCCAATTTGTTGGTCAACCTTTTCTCATTGTCTCACTTTCTCTTTCCCTTCCAAGTCATGTCTTCTTTGGTGGAATGGACCTAGAAAGCATTCTTGTGGTAAAAAAACTATCCATATTCTTCAATTCGTTTATGTCTTTGTACTATATCTTTTCATGTGTTTAACTAATTCTCTTACTGTTCCTCAAGATTTGTTCTGTTTCACTCTCTGTCACAAGCTGCTATTGAGTGGTTTCATCTTCAATCTCAAATCAAAGTCTGACCCTGTATGTAGTTTTTCTTTTAATCTCTTTCCCTCTTCATTTTAGTGATAAAAATCTAAACTTTTTCATTCTCAATCTTCAAATATTTAATGGGTCATCAAGTTGACCAAAAGGGTATAATAATATCTTAATTTTTTGTTTCATGGAATCTTAATTATGTTTCTTGTCTTACAAGTGATTATGGAGAAAATCCCTTCTAAAAAGTTTGTTTTTTGAGCTTTTTTAGCTATATATGAACAATGATTCTATGAATCTGATTTTTTAATTTTTTTATGGTTTCAAATTAAGTCAACCAATCCATTGACTCAATTGGGGGCTTAAAAGGGTCATGGATAATTCAACTGAAGCATCATCATCATTGAGTTTTGTATCATCACACTTATCAAATGGTTCAAGTAATACTCACAATGAACATGTGGCAAATATTGAAATTGTGAGTTTGAATAAGCTCAGTGGAAGCCTTGAGAAGCTCTTGAGTGATGTTGTTGATTATGATTACTGTGATGCTGAGATTGTTGTTGAAGAGATTCCGGTTGGTGTTCATCGATGTATACTTGCTTCACGGAGTCAGTTTTTTCATGAACTTTTTAAGAAAGGAAAAGATGGAGATTCGAAGGAAGGAAAGGGAACCGGAAAGCCGAGTTATCAGATGAAAGATTTGGTGTCTTATGGTAGTGTTGGATATGAAGCTTTTGTTGTTTTTTTGCATTATTTGTATACCGGAAAGTTGAAGGCTCCACCAATAGAAGTGATGACTTGTGTTGACGAAGCTTGTATTCATGATTCGTGTCGTCCTGCTATCGATTATGCATTGGAACTTATTTATGCTTCTTCCACATTTCAGATGAAAGAGCTTGTTTTACTTTTTCAGGTACTTTTTATATCAGCTATTATGTCAGTTGTTTAGGGTTTTGGGGAAGGATCCGATTTTCGGATTTGGATTGTCTGCGGTTAGGAATTTCACACGTTCACGCTATTAGCACATCTGTGGTCATTGTATCGAGATCAGATGGTCCATATTTCTAGTTCGGTACTTCTGATTTTTTTAAAATCAAAATCTGAGTTAAAATATGTGGTCCGTCTGATCTCAATCCAACTACGTCTATGTTTGGTAACATGCTAGGCCATCGTTGCTGCACGTTTAAAGCCTTTTTCACCGTGATTTTGAGAAGCTGGTATGTGTAGCTTCTGCTCCACTGTGATTTTCAAGTTTTCCAAACACACGCTACCACCGATATGCTAACCGCGCGAATGGGAGGGATTGTGCCTTTGTGATATGGAATAGGTTAGAAGAAGAAAAACTCGAGTCTTTTTCGAACCGATCTAACGTAAATATCTCTTTACTAATGCAGAGGTATCTTCTAAATTTTGTTGATAAGGCTCTTGTAGAAGATGTCATTCCTATTCTAGTTGCTGCCAATCATTGCCAACTAGACCAGCTTCTCTCTCATTGCATTCAGAGAGTTGCAAGGTCTGACATGGATAACATATATTTGGAAAGAGAACTTCCTCATGAAGTTATGACAGAAATCAAATCGCTCCGAGTCCAATCTCTTCCAGAATCATCGCCCGATGCGATGGAAGTAGAGCCTGTGATTGTAAACGATAAGAGTGTCAGGAAAATCCTTAAAGCATTGGACTCGGACGATGTTGAGTTACTAAAGCTACTCTTAGACGAATCTAGTGTGACTCTTGACGATGCCTATGCGCTACATTACGCTTGTGCTTATTGTGATTCTAAGGTTGTTCAAGAAGTTCTTACTCTAGGATTGGCTGATATTCTCCTTAAGAATCCACGTGGATACACAGTTCTTCACGTGGCCGCACAACGAAAGGATCCATCTATTTTGTGTGCGCTATTGAAGAAAGGAGCTTGTGCATCAGAAACCACTCTTGATGGACAAACTGCTCTTTCGATTTGTCAGAGATTGACGAGGCGGAAGGATTATAATGCGAAAACAGTGCAGGGTAAGGAGTCTCATAAAGACAGGCTTTGTGTTGATGTACTTGAGAGAGAAATGAGAAGAAATTCTATGTCGGTGGACATGTCGGTTTTGTCACAGTTAACTGCTGATGATTTGAATATGAGACTGGATTACCTTGAAAATAGAGGTACTTTACTTATCTAGTGCATATTTTTTCATTGATTTAGCGCGTGTTTGGTTCTGCGGTCAAAAAAATTGATTATGCATGCATAAGAATCTCAACAAAACACGAGTCTAATTTCGAAACATATTATGGACAAGAAAATAACATTCTTTTTCATACGTTGCAGTTGCATTTGCTAGACTGTTCTTTCCGGCTGAGGCTAGGGTAGCCATAGAGAACGCCGAGGCCGATTCAACGCCACTCTACGCAACTTCACCGGCTCTAAAAGGAAATATAAAAGAAGTAGATCTAAATGAAACTCCTTCATTTAGAACAAGAAAACTCCAACTAAGATTACAATCCCTTGTAAAAACAGGTATGTTCGAAAGCATCTGTTCCTTTTTAATTGTAGCTTTTGTCAAAAAATTTCGTTCTAACAGTTTCATGTTTTATTTTGTATGCAGTTGAGAATGGTCGGCGTTTCTTTCCGCACTGTTCGGAGGTGCTTGATAAGTATCTAGAAGACGAAATGCCCGATGTTCACGTCCTAGAGAAGGGAACCGAGGAAGAGCAAAGAACGAAGAAAGCGCGGTTCATGGAACTTAGAGACGAGGTGCAGAAGGCATTTCATAAGGATATGGCTGAAAATAACCATTCAAATATTTCATCTTCATTGACTTCTACAACATCATCTTCAACCAGAAGAGAAAGTCTTAACCACAAAGTGAGGAGAAAATGAAGTCCAATTTGTTGTTATAGAATAGTTGCTATTTGGTAGTATAAGTTTTGGCCTTATGAAATAGTGTTGCAACTTGTATGTATTTTTTCAATAAGATGTTATATAGAAATTATTTCGGATAATATATCATTTGAATATATATATATATATATATATATATATATATATATATTATATATATATATATATATATATATATATATATGTTTATAAGTCAAGATAATTCTCGCACTACAAATAAATAATTCTCGATAGCGATTCAAACCACCGTCTGTCTCATCATAATTAGTAATACTAATAATTTCCATGAAGGTTCATATGATAGAGTAAAGAAAAAAAAAAGTCTATTTGTGAGGTCAAATTATTGTTGACTTGACTCACCTCCATTACCTAGAAAAGGGGAAGAAATGGTAATGTAGATTCACTGAATTATGAACCATGACCATGCAGAATTATTGTTTACTATAAAGTCATAAAATAACATGTTACAGCTGATTGTGTGCTGCCATTAGAAAGAGACAGAAAATAAAACATTACTGACTCATAGGACAGTGAGAGTGACCCACATTCACACTTATCTACAAACAAAACACAGCCATATACATAGCGGCTTGTATGACCGTTAGATCTTAATCATGTGTTTTTCAATCTAACGGTTATAACTTTGTTGTACTATACAACTTTTGTAGAGGATTCCGGCAAAAATATTTCACATAAAATATCAATTAAAAAACCAAATATGCTTGTTGATAGTACTTTTTCACGCATAATGTCTTCATCTGATAGACCAGTTTGTGCTAGCTCATCTTGGGGAAGATAACTCTTCCTCTTCTAAATCATGATCAACCAGAAGAAGCAATTAGAATAATGCACCATTCGAATTTGAACTATTTGAGAATTTTAATTAGATTGAACAAGTTTGTAATTAGATCTCCAAAATTGTCAATAATGTTATTTAAAATTTTATCGAGTTACCATTATTGTGTTGAAATTTAAAGTCGTTTATTTGAGGAAAAAAATCTAACTCTACATAAAAAAGAAAAAGAGATGTTTCATTTTCAAACTCAACAATGTGTTTTATAATAATTTAAATGGTTTAAATCATATAGATATCTTAAAGCGTCTACTAAGGTCAAAAATCCTAATTGCAATATGTTAGCAAAAATCTATGAAATTCTGATTGAAAAGTTTCAATTTCTTGTAAAGAAGAAAAGTTGATGTCTCACTTTCGATTCAAAGATTAGTTCTATAATAATATAAAAGGTCTAAATTACAGGGATCTCTTGAAACGTCTACTAAAATTAAAAATCTTAATTATAATAGTTAGCAAAAATTTAGAAGACTCTGGCAAAGAAGTTTCAACTTCATATAAAAAAGAAAAACAAAGTTCTAAATCATAGAGATATTTTAAAGCCTCTACTAAAATAAAAAATCCTAATTACAATGATTAGTAAAAAAATTATGAGACTCACTCAATTTGTTAATATAGACGAATAAAATTAAAGACAATTTAACTGTTTAAAAATCTAATTAAATTTAAGGATTTGATTAATTTTATATCTTTAGTTAAAAAGTATTATGAATCATTATACTTTTATACCAAAGTTATAAAGTCTTTATACCAAGGTATAAAGTTTTGGCATGCTCAGCACAAACTTCACCACACAAATCATTAGCATCATTACTGAAATCATTCTCCAAATCAAACTTAATATTTGCACCCATCTTCTTTTCTCTCATCAAACATGTTTGCTTTAAAAACTATATATAGTTAAAATATTTTTGTTACATATTTAATTTATTATTTTAAAAAGATTAGATTTGATTTAGAAAGATTAAATTTGATATAGAAATATTAAATTAGATATTTTTAAGCTTTTATAGTTTGCGTTTTACCTTGAGATGCAAGTTAACCTAAATCTATAAATAGGGAGGAACATTTATCATTGTAATCATCAAGTTTGATAATCATGGTTTTACAGTTATAAAGTGATAATAAAATTTCAGAGTTAAGGGCATATAGTTACTCTACAGTTCAAACTCATCTTCTTTAAACATGTTCTTATTTTTGTTTATTGTCATTATATAACAATCTTGAGATCAAGATTGAGAAGAATTCACCATAGATCGTGGTTGAATTCCAACATCTAGTATCTAGAGTTCCGATTTTGATTCAAGGAAAGAACAACTGTGATGGCGATGAATCACCCGAACAATCACTTTCCAGCAAATCTTCCAATTCTCAAGAAATATAATTATGAGAATTTGTGCAAGCAAATTAAGGTGTTTTTCTGTTACCAAGATCTTTGAGGTCTTGTGAAGGAGGGATTATCACTGCTTGCAGAAAATGTGACAGATAAGGAGAAAACAACATATAAAAAATTGAAGAACAAAGATTATAAAGTTCTCTTTATAATCCATAAATGTGTTGATCCAGATAACTTTGAAAAGGTTAATGATGTAGAATCAACAAAAAAGCTTGGGAGATTCTTGAAAAATCGTTTGGAGGAGCAGAGAAGGTGAAAGAGGTGAGGTTACAAACTCACAAGAGAACTTATGAATTGCTTCAGATGGAAGACAATGAAAGTATAACAGATTTCTTCATCAGAGTTACAAAGCTGGTGAATCAAATCAAGTTATGTGGAGAAGTGTTGACATCAAGATCAGTTTTGTCAAAGATCTTGAGGTCATTGGCTCCAAAGTTCGAGCACGTGGTAGTAGCCATAGAAGAGTCGAAAGACTTGTCAGTATTAACGAAGGAAGAGCTTTAAGAGCCACTTGAGTCCCATGAACAAAGGATGACTGAAAGAGCTGCAGGAAAGTCGAAGAGTGATATGGCTTTGCAGGAAAAAGACAGAAAAGGAAAGGAAAGGCAAAGGAAGCTGAAATGGCAACAAAGGTAGAGGAGATTACACCAATTCGACTGGTCAAAATTAGCAAGAAGGAAACCGGTCGAATCAGAGAAAATCCTGGTACTAAAGCAACCAAAGAGGTGGTGCTGCAGGTAGAGGAAAAAGTGGTGGTCGAAAGCCTGACAAAAGTCACATTCAGTGTTTCAATTGTCAGAAGTATGGTGACTATTTTAGTGATTGTCCAGAAAAGAAGAAGAATCAAGAAACTAATACGAAGCTGGCAAAACATGAAGAAGAAGAGAAGTTGTTGATGGTCACAACAAGAGACGAAAAGAGATTCCATGACCAGTGGTACTTGGACTCAGGATGCTCATCACACATGACTGAAAGAAAAGATTGGTTTGTCAACATGAAGCCCTCATTGAAAAACACTATGAAATTTGCAAACGATAACACTCTAGCAGCTGAAGGTGTTGGTGATGTTCAGATCGTGAGAAAGGATGGCAAGAAATCAATAATTTCCAATGTGTTATACATACTAGACATGAAAAGTAACCTGCTAAGTATATAACAGTTTGTCGAAAAGAACTACAAGGTAGTTGTCGAAGACAAGATGATGAGAGTTCTCGACGGAGATGATAGGTTGATCTTGAAGGTTCCAATCTCTCAGAATAAGACCTTCAAGATTTAACTCAATGTGATGGAGTACAAGTGCCTAGCAACTGCAGCCAGCAGAGATGAGTGGTTATGACATTTTCGACTAGGCCATCTTAACTTCAATGACATCAGAGAGCTAAAGAAAAGAAATATGGCTTCAGGGTTACCTGAAATCGACATTCCAAGTGAAGTCTGTGAAAAATGTGTTCAGTCAAAACAACACAAGAATAACTTCAGCAAGAATTCAAAAAGGAAGTCAAAGAAAATTTTGGAAGTCATATACTTTGATGTATATGGTCTAATCTAGGTGGATTTGATTGCAGGCAACATATACTTTGTCACGTTCATAGATGATTACAGTTGAAAGTTGTGGACTTACCTCATCAAGAAGAAAATTGATGTGATAGAGGTATTTGTCAGATTCAAATCTATGGTCGAAAGACATAGTGGTCGAAAGCTGAAAATTCTGAGGACTGGTGGTGGTGGAGAGTACGTGTCAAAAGATTTCTATGCATTATGTGAAAAAAAAGGGATTGTGCATGAGGTGGTGCCACCCTACACTCCACGGAAAAATGGAATTGCAGAAAGAACAGAACAATCATGAACATGGTAAGAAGTATGTTGAATGGAAAGAATCTACCCAAAGAATTATGGGGAGAAGCGGTTTCAATAGCAACATACATATTAAACAGATGCCCGATGAAGAAGCTTGAAGGAATCACACCAGAAGAATGTTGGTCCGGTGTCAAGCCTAGCCTTAGTCACTTGAAGGTGTTTGGATCTATAACATATAGACATGTGCCAGATCGTTGAGAAAGAAGCTTGATGACAAGTCGAATCAGATGATTTTGATAGGATATCATTCAACTGGAGGTTACAGGTTGTTCGACTCAGTGAATAAGAAGGTAGTGATCAGCAGGGACGTGATCATAGATGAGCTTAAAGAATGGGATTGGACTGATAATGTCAAGAATGATTCAGTGAGAATCTCTTGTGAAAAACCGGCCACTGAAGTCAAAAGAGAAGATCGACATGAACAAGTCAGAGATGAAGCAGGCCCAAGCAGACCTCGGCGAACAAGACATATTTCTGCAAGGTTGCAAGAATGTGTGATTACATCAGATGATGTGGCCGATGAAGAGGGTGAGTTGGTACATTATGTTTTCTACGCAGATGTCGAACCAGTCAATGTAGATGGGGCATTGAAAGATTCAAAGTGGGTGAAAGCAATGAATGAGGAGTACTCCATCGAACAACACCTGATCACTTGTCGAATTGCATCAAGGCAAAAAGGCAATTGATGTGAAGTGGGTTTACAAGATGAAAGTGAATCCTAAATGAGAGGTAACTCGACACAATGCAAGACTTGTGGCGAAAGGATTTCTTCAGAAGGAAGGAATCGACTTCGACGAAAAGGTTTATGTCAGATGGATGTGAAATGTGCATTCTTGAATGGCCCCTTAGATGAAGAGGTTTATGTTGCAAAACCAGTTGAGTTTGTGAAACAAGGCGAAGAAAGAAAGGTGTACAGGCTGCATAAAGCCATGTATGGACTTAAGCAAGCTCCAAGGGCTTGGAATAAGAAGATCGACAACTTTCTAAGGTAGAAAAAATTTGTGAAGTGAACAAGTGAGCATGAAGTATATGTAAGGAGAAGCAATAGTGAATTGCTTATACTATGTATCTATGTCGATGACCTGTTAGTAACAGGAAGCTGCAAGAAGGAGGTCGAAGACTTCAAACATAACTTGAGTGAGGAGTTTGAAATGTCAGACTTGGGAGACCTCTCATATTTCCTTGGCGTCGAATTCTGCAAGATTAGTAGAGGTTTGATGATGCACCAAAGAAGATATGCAGGCGAAATACTCAAGAGATTTGAGATGCAAGATTGCAGCCCAACTTCAACTTCAGCTGAAACCAGATTGCAAATGTCAAAGGATTCAGATGAAAATGATGTCGACCCAACCCAATATAAAAGACTTATTGGGTCACTTCGGTACCTTTGCTACACAAGGCCTGACTTAATATACAATGTGGATATGGTAAGCAAATTCATGCAGAAGCCAAAGGTATCACACCTAGCAGCGACAAAGAGGATATTGAGGTATCTAAAAGGGACTCTCGACTATGACATTTTGTTTCCTGCATCTGATGAAGGAAAAAAATACAAGTTAGTGGGACACACCGACTTTAGTTGGTGTAGTGATGCTGAGGATAGAAAATCCATAGTTGGTTATGTGTTTATGTTAGGTGGTGCACCAGTTGCTTGGAGTCTGAGGAAAGGAGCCAGTAGTGGCATTGTCATCATGTGAAGCAGAATATATAGTTGCTTCTCTTTGTGCATGTCAAGCAACTTGAATGGTGAACCTAGTCGAAGAGATCACAACAAAGAGTCATGGAGAAATTACCATGAAGATCGGCAACATGTCAACTATCAACTTGGCGGAGAATCCAATAGCACACGGTCGAAACAAGCACATCAAAATGAGGTTTTATTATCTTCGAGAGCATGTAGTAGAAGGGAAGATGAACTTGGAACACTGCAGAACTGATAATCAGATTGTAGACATCATAACAAAGAGAGTGTCATTCGAAGTGTTCAAGAAGCTAAGGTCTATGATGAATGTAGATAGTTTAGACACAATGAATTAGGTGATGTGTTAAATATGTAATTCATTGTTTTAGAAATATCATATTTGATTTAGAAAGACCAAATTTGATTTAGAAAGATTAGATTAGATATTTTTGAGCTTTAATAATTTGGGCTTTACCTTGAGATGCAAGTTAACCAAAATCTATAAATAGGGAGGAACGTTTATCATTGTAATCGTCAAGTTTGATAATCACGGTTTTGCAGTTGCAAAGTGATAATAAAATTCCACAGTTGTGGGCAGAGAGTTACTTTGTAGTTCAAACTCATCTTCTTTAAACGTGTTCTTGTTTTTGTTCATTGTCATTACATAACAATTTTGAGATCAAGATTGAGAAGAATTCACCATTAATTGTGATTGAATCCCAACAATTTTTAGGCTATTCACATCAATTACAGTTAAGATTTTATCAGTATCAAATATTTTAAATTTTCATTTTGTTTATTGATAACAAATATTTATGCCGGGAAGTCCAAGAAAGTCGAAAATACCAACGAGATTAATGTTTTAAGACCATAAGAGATGGAGTCGTCACCTTCAACCTAAAACCTTAAGGTGTTAGGTAAATAGGTCATCTCTCTTATAAATCTAACATTCCACCTATTCATAGGTGATGTGAGACTTTAACCACTCACACTTGCACCAAACATTCTCCTCCTCTAATGTGAGTCCCCCACATCCTATAACAGGATCCAAGGCTCTGATACCACTGTTGAGAAGTCCGGGAGAGTCGGAAACACCAAAAGGACTAATGCTTCAGGACCACAAGAGAGGGAGACAATAGTTTTCAACCCAAAACCTTAATGTGTTAGATAAATTGGTCCTTTCTATTATAAATCCAACATTTCACTAATCCATAGGAGGTGTGAGACTTTAACCGCTCACCCTTGCACCTAACAATTCGTTCAATAAAAAAAATATTTTCCTTATCTTTTAAAAGATAATTTTATTAGGAGAAAGATTAATTTCATGTGTTTATAAAAAATTAAGTGGACAAATAAAATACCAAAAAGAATTAGAAAATAAGAATTTAAAAATGAGATGTGGATTATTATGGACAAGGAGTGGAGAAAAGATATTGAGGATGTGAAAAGAATATGAGATGGAATTATAGACTTTAAATTTATATTGAAACAAGACATTTTTATTGTTATTAATGCTTGCTCACCTTAGGTTGGGTTAGCATAACATCTCAAGGCATAACTTTGAGAGGATTTAGATGGTTTACTTCAGGATATACACCAAGGATAAAAGCTTTTTCTATGAGGGGTATAAATAAATATATATGGAGTGTATCAAGAGGTTTTTAGTGCGTGCATGAGGGGTATGGTCTCAAGGAGGTAGATGCAGAGGATAAATACATCTTAGAATTGTCACCAGCTTTTGATCTTACTATAGCTAATACTTGATTTACGAAAAGATATGTGCATCTTTTCACATATAAGAGTTGACAAATTCTTAGATAGATTTCTTTTTTATTAGGAGGTCAAATATGAATATTTTGTTGGACTATAAAGCTATTATGGAGATACCTTAACTATCCAACATAGAATATTAGTTATGGATGAAAAATCAAGGGGAGAGAAAAGAGAAGAAGTCACATGTGAGTGTCTCAAATCAAGTGGTGGCATTGAAAGGGTGAAAACAAGCAAGTTTTCAACACCAGATCTTTGAGGGATGGTTTGGGAAATCATAAGAAAATGGAAATGATATGTGAAATAAGATGACCAAAAATATTAGAAAAGTAGCTAAAGAGACGTTGGGAGATCAAAAGGTTTTGGACCTAAGGGTTAAAATTTCGTGGTAGTTGAACAAAAGTGTTTAGAGTATAGATAGACTGAAAATGATTGTTTTAGCGCATAATCTAGGTGTACAAATGTCAAAACTTGAGAAAAGTATAAGAAAGTTAAGAAGGAGACCAAAAAGACAATGAATGTTAAAACTAGAGAAAAGTATAAGAAAATTTAGAAGGAGACCAAGATTTTGACAGATTATACCAATATATATATATATATATATATATATATATATATATATATATATATATATATATATATATATATATATATATATATATATATATATATATATATATATATATATATATATATATATATATATATATATATATATATACACACACACACACACACACACACACACACACACACACACACACAACGTCAGGGATTTACTCTTGGGACAAATGACATGTATAATATCCCGTTAGTTAAGTGAGAATGATTTATATCACGATCCCATGAGAAATAGGTAGCCAATAATCTCCCCTGATCATGGGGGAATGGTTGTTGCCTCAAGGGTTTTCCTAAACCCTGGGTACAAAAGGTCTCTATAAATACTTTCCTTCAGTTGAGAAGGGATGAATTCTAATTCACATGATTATACCTAAGCACCATACTGAGGTCCACCTTGGTCTTATTGATGTGCATCCACCACTAGTTATACTTGGAAATCTTCTCGTCATATAAGTCCACGTTGAATCATCATATCGTCGTGTCCTCGACTATGAACCACTAGTAAAAATATATTATTAAAACAATAATATAAACAAATTTGAAAAAAAAACCCATACAAAATCCCTCAAACATAAGAAATTTGGTGAAGAAAAAACAAAAAATCAAGATCAATCAACCTTAAGTAATCTAGTGAAGCATAAAAAACTATCAGATTAATCGACCTTGAGTAATCTAAAGAAGACCACTAAAAAGAAGAATACAATTATATCTCTTACTTATATGTGTTATATAAATTTCTTCATATCAGATAATTTTATTAAATGTATTTTGATACACATTGATTGGTGAAATCATATTTACTTAAAATATAAATTACTTAAAATATAAATACTTACAAATGCTTAAAACAAAGAAATTAATTAATTATACAAGGACAAATTAACCAAGTCATATAAATTGCGGAGATGGAGGAATAATTGTTAAGATATAGGGATCCCCAATCTATTTGTCAATAGAAACTTTTGCTTCATTACTATACAAATAATTTGTTTTCTACTTGATATTGTTTTGACATTTAAGATATCAATGAACTAAAATTTTGGATTAAAAAAAGTATTACTGTAATATATATATATATTATCATTTGATAATATTTAAACACTGCACATAGGTACTATAACACAAACAGAAAAATATATAAATATAACTAAAAGTATAATGCTAATGCTATCATATAGATGCGTATAAACATTGGACATAGCGGCTATCACATAAACAGAAAAAGTGGAAAATGCCCTCACGCAGGATCGAACTGCGGACCTTCAGTTTACAAGACTGACGCTCTACCACTGAGCTATAAGGGCTACATGTTCTAATGGTCCAAACACAGTAATAAAGAAAATAATATATTGGTCAAAACCAGAGTATATTTAGTCTTGTAATAATTACTGAGGCATTTTTTATCCTATAGAAAAGCAATCACAGACACGTTATAAACATGTTATAAAGTAATTAAGCACTTTCTTTTTTCAAAGATTTAACTCCACTTTTAAAGAAATCAGTAAAATAAAACTTGAAAACATATATTGGTTGAATAAAACTTTAAGAAAATAAAAAACTCAAGAAATAATAAATTGGTGTTCTTTTCTTCTAATTTTTAATATCAATATTTTGTTTAACATTCCATTGTTTTAAAAGAAAAATAGTAATTCGTGGTAAGCAATAATTTGGTAGAGAGATCTCTTTCATCACTCATGTTGAGTGGTATGTAAAAAAAATTCATCTATTCCTCTGTTTTCTCGGACAAAGATTTTTGTTGATATGTGAAGTTTATTTTACTACTATACTTTTTGGTTTAATCTTCTAAGGATTTATGTACCTTTTTACTTGATATATATTTTTTAATTAGTGGTTAAGGAGGATCAACGTAGTTTAAATGTCTTGATTAGAGGTGTTATAAGGGTATGTGCATTGCATTTAATCCCGCCTTGTAAAATCCAATAAAAAAATGCGATGGGTGGAATAAGTACAGTAGAAGGTGTATATCAAAAATCTTAGTTTGCTCCAGAAAAAGATGAGGTGGGATGGGCCTTGTACCCATAAAATCTAAAAATAACAAACATTCATGACCATCCTGTTAATGTTTGCACCTGTTAAATTCCGAAGAAAAAAAACATAATGAGGTGAACATAGTAGAGGGTGCATGTATAATCACTTGCTCTGTTCGTCAAAAAATGCGGGCAAAATAGGCACCCTCGGCTGGTCAAATTTGTTTCGCCACCCTTTAATCCTAATTAAAACATAATAATTCTAACACGGTTTTCCTATTTTAATGATTGAAGGATTTAATTGGTTGATTGAACGTGAGTGTTGGTAACATTTTAACATGCTTAAATTTGAACCACCCATTGAAAAAAGTTGAGGGTAACTAGGGTAGAAGATGATTCATACGATGGTAAAATTCATTTTAGTGAACTTTTAATGCGGCGATAATGGTTCTCTGGTGACTAGATGTTGAGAATAAAAAGTATGAGTAGTATGGAGAAGTCCCACGTTGATTAGAAATATGGAGAATTGAGCATTTATAAGTGGGACAAACCACACACCTATCACCTTACAGTTTTTGGTGAATATGTAGTGTGTCCCTCACAAGGGTGTCTTACTCTTAAAAAAAAGCATCAAAGTGTAAAAATGCTCCCTCGTGTTAACCCTGAAATATAGCTCCAACAGTGGTATCACGAGCCTTTGGTTCGAGTGAATAGACCGACTTACTTGTATCGAAACTCCCGTAGGAGGTATCCCGTTGAAAAGTGTCGACGACAATACATGTGTATGTGAATAAAAGAAGCTTCTATTTGAGGGGGAGAATTGTGGATAAACTCAAACTTGAGGGTAAGTGTTGAGAATAACAAGTGTGAGTAATATGGGGAAGTCCCACATTGGTTAGAAATATGGAGACTTGAGCATTTATAAGTGGGAGAACACAAACACATCTATCGGCTTAAGATTTTGAGTGAGTATATGGTGTGCCCCTCACAAAGGTGTGTTGCTCTTAAAGAAAAGCCCAAATGTTTAAAAATTCTCCATCATGTTGACATCTGAAGTATAGTCCCAAGGTGAATTAACTTACGGTTTGGTTCGGCTTTAGATGAGTAATTAAAAAAATTCAATCCAATCCGATCCAATTTCATGCGGTTTAATTTGGATATCCAAATTACAAATTATAGCTTTTATTAATATTCTAAAAGTAGTAATAAATAATAAGTTTGATATAATATATAATATACTATATCAAAAGTTAATATTACACTATGAAAATAATAAAAATAAATAAATAAAATCAAACTAATTAATAGTAGTATTTAAAAAAAAATATCATCTAATATTAAATTAACACAACATATATACTAACAAAAAATAAATAAGTACAAAAAATATATATATGCGGCTTTGTTTAGTTTGGATCGGTTTTGAAAAATCAATCCGAAATCCGATCCGAACTGAGCGGTTTTTATAAGATGACATCCAAATACATCCAAAAAAATTCTTTTTTTTTGTGGTTTGCGGTATTTTTTTATGGGTTTGCAATTTTTATTTAGATCGGTTTGAATTTGAACACCTCTAGCCAACCCAAAATATTACTATACTCTAAACTAATACTGTTTTAGATAATTATTTTTATTAGGACCTCTTATCATTGTAAAAGTGAAAATCAATAGTATAACTATATTTTTATGCATATATTGACTTCATAAAATATATACGCATTTTATTATGGATTAAAACTATACATGTCGATTAAGTTCCATATTACTTGGTTTTGTAAAGGAATATAGAATTTAAGGTTAGGATTCAAGTTCTTCATTACAAAAAGTATTAGTAAAAAATACTTTAAGGTTGTATTTGAATTTTTTTCTTTTCTTTTATACTCTTGGTTTTGACTGTTGTGGGGGTTGTTTAGGGTAAATTATGAGTTGTAATTATTTTCACATAGTATTATTCTCTAGTTGTCATTTGAAAACGAATATAGTTTACTCTATAGTTTTAGAATTTTCATGTTATGTCTTTGTGTTGTGATTGTGTTATTTTATTTTTCCTTTGTCGGTTTTTTTTCAACAGCTAGTATCAAAGCTTTTGGTTTGATCAGAGTATAGGAGTTCTTAGTATGCTCTATGGATACATATTTTTCGGATCTTCTACATCAGAAAAGAATGATGATGTTGTGAAAGAGTTGTTGGTTAGCAATCATAGGTTCCGATGTACAATTTTAGATATAGAAAATTGATGGAATAATTGTTTTTTATATGTTAAAATTTTAAGCCAGAGACATCGTGATACAATCGGGATTTAAAGTATATTATAATATTGCGTGGTGGTTGAAGAGCTTCCTGCCAATATGAAAATTTTACCATAAGTTTTCAACCTACTTTTCAACATTTGAAATTCCTGGACTGATTTAGCTTAAAGTAAAATATATTCTTCATGATAGAGTATATGATTGTCGGCGATGACAATATAAAATTCTTAAAGTGGTTTAACTTAAAGGGAAATATACTCTTCATGAATGAGTATGATAAATTTTAAACTATGATTGTCGGTGAAGACAATGTGAAAATTTTTGGAGTGATGTAACTTCAAGTGATTATACTCTTTATGGTGGAATATGATGGTTCTCCTTGAACTATGATTGTCGATGAATACAATGAAAAGTGATGTATCATTTTCAATCAAGATTGAATTTTTTTTTTGTATTGGTTAAAACTATACATGTTGATTAAGTCTCACGTTACTGGGTTTTTTCTTCCTCACTCTCATAACTCTGTTTATTCTGAATCGCAGAAGCGTAAACTTCTCCCTCTTTCTTTCTACTCATTGAATGTTTTGAGTATTTTCTTGAACTCTTTTTAGAGAATTGTGTTAATTTCTTCTCGTTTGAGTTGAGAAATTACAAATATTCATTTTTGGATTCTCTTTGGAGAATTATTTAAATTTCTCTTGTTTGAGGACTTATTTTGAGTGGTTAAATGACCATTATTGAATTATTTTTCGAGTTATTTGAATTTCTCCTTATTTGAGTAATTATTATGACTGGTCTTTATACCAGATACTACAAGTGGGTGTAACACCATCATCTAATGGTATTTGTGGAATCATATGGTGTATTTTTAGACCTATTATTTACCGTGTAAGTAGTAATCATACAATATAAAACTTGACTATTTTATCATGGAGGCATCGTGGTTGAGTGACTGTTTTGTATAATTTTGGACAGTGCCACGAAACGTATTAAATAGAGAAACCTAGTCCGCGACTCGACCCGTAATTTCTTTAGTGAAAATTTTAAAAAATTGTGAAACAAATTTTTTAAGACGTTTCAATGGCTATCAAAGAAATTATTGGTAATTTTGTGATTGTTGTCTCTGACAAACCATTCAAGTTTGAGGGAAGTCACTTCAAACACTAACAACAAAATTTGTGATTTTTCTTAGCCTTAAATAAATTAATTTAGTAAGAAAATTAAGATATTTCGTAGTGATAGATGAATTGAGTATGATTACTGTTTATATAATGAATTCTGTAAACAACATGAAATTGTACATGAAACGACTGCGTCATACTCTCCTAAAATGAATTAGAACTCTAACTCAACTTGTTGTTGCAATTATGTTGAATTATAGTGCTGCTCCTCATTAAAGGGGAGATTTTTTTTTTTGATTGTTTGTTATGTCTTGAATAGATTTCCCAAGTCTAAAACTAATATATCTCCTTATTAGATATTGAAGAAAAGACAGCCAAACTTGTCTTACTTTAGAACTTATGATTCCCTGGCTTATGTCAGAATTATGGATCCGAAGCAAGTTAAGCTCGCTAGTAAAGCCTATGAATTTGTATTCATTATGTATGAAACAAACATTAAGGCATATAGGTGTTATGATCTAAATGCTAAAGTGATCATATAATCAAATGGTTTTGAATTTTATGAAGACAAATTTTCTTTCAAATCGAGAAAATAGTGGGGGCATTGAATCAAATCACATTCCTAGGATAAAAAGCACCAAAAGCAACAGCGGAGTGGAAATATAACTTTGAAAAAGTAAATAAGTAAGAGTTGTTAAAGACTATAGGCCAATTATTCGGCTTATACAGTAGAAGAAGATCCAACAAAATTTCATGAATTATTGTCACCTCTGGATGCATATTTGTGGTAAGAAGCTATTAACGATGAGATAAATTCTCTAGAATATAACAGGACCTAGCACTTAGTAGACTTGACTCTTGGATGCAAATCAATCGGTTGTAAATGAGTTTTGAAAAAGAAACTAAAACCTGACGGAACAGTTGATAAGTACAAGACCCGCCTTCTAGCCAAGGGTTTTAGACAGAGAATGATCAAATGACCATTATTGAATTCTTTTCAGAGATTTATTTGAAATTCTCCTTGTTTGATAAACTATTACGATTACTCTTTATACCATATACTACGAATAGTTTTAACACCATCATCAAATATTCTTTGTGCCATTAGAGGGTGTATTTCTAGATTGATCATTTGTCGTGCAAGTAGTTATTGTATAATATAAAACTTGAATGTTTTATCCTGGAGGCATCCTTGTTGAGTAACTATTTTGCACAATTTTGGGCAGTGCCATGAAACGTATTTAAGAGAGTGACCTAGTCCGCGACTCGACCCAATAGTTTCTTCATTGAGAATTTTCAAAAACCGTGAAACAAAATTTTTAAGACGTTTCAATGTCTATCGAAGAAATTAATGGTAATTTTGCAACTGTTGTCTTTGACAAACTGTCAAGTTTGAGGGAAGTCACTTCAAACGCTGACAACAAAATTTGTGATTTTTCTTAGCCTTAAAATCAATTAAAGAAGAAAATTAAGAGATTTCATAGTGATAGATGAATTGAGTATGATTCATGTTTATTTAATGAATTTTATAAACAACATGAAATTGTAAATCAAACAAATGCACCATACTCTCCTAAAATGAATGGTAAAGTAGAAAGAAAGAATATAACTCTTACTAAACTTGTTGTTTCAATTATGTTGAATTCTAGTGCTGCTCCCCATTGGTGGGTGAAATTTTGGTGATTGTTTGCTATGTTATGAATAGAGTTCTCAAGTCTAAAAATAAGATATATCCTTATTATAAATTGAAGAAAATACCTCAAAACTTGTCTTACTTTAGAACTTGTGGTTGTCTGGCTTATGTCAGAATTCTGGATCCAAAGTAAGTTAAACTCACTAGTAAAGCCTATAAATATGTATTCATTTGATATGCAACAAACAGTAAGTCATATAGGTGTCATGATCTAAATTATAAGGTGATCATAGAATAAAATCATTTTGAATTCTATGAAGACAAATTTCCTTTCAAGTCAAGAAAATAGTGAGGACACTGAATTGAATCACATTCTTGTGATAAGAAACACCGAAAGCAATGATGAAGTGGAAACATAACTTCATGAAGTAAATGAGTAAGAGACTCCAAATACTATAGGCCGATTATGTTTCATATACAGTAGAAGAAGATCCGATAAATCTTCAAGAAGCTTTGTCATCTTTGGATGCATATTTGTGTCAAGAAGCTATTAACGATGAGATAAATTCTCTAGAATCTAACAAGACCTAGAACTTAGTAGACTTGCCTCCTGTATGCAAACCAATCAGTTGTAAATGGGTCTTAAAAAAGAAACTAAAACTTGACGCAATAGTTGATAAGTACAAGGCTCGCTTGTAGCCAAAGGTGTTAGCCAAAGAGGGGTCAAATGACCATTTGAGTTCTTTTTAGAGAATTATTTGAATTTTTTCTTGTTTGATAAATTACTAAAACTGGTCTTAATACCAGATACTAAAAGTGGTTTTAACATTATCACCGGCTAGTCTTTGTGCCATCAGAGGGTGTATTTCTATACCAATTATTTATCATGCAAGTAGTAATCACACAATATAGAACTGATTTGTTTTACCCTATAGGCATCGTGATTTAGTGACTGCTTTGCACAATTTTGGGAAGTGCTGCGAAACATTTTAAAGAGAGCTACCTAATCTACGACTCGACCCGATAATTTCTTTGTGACAATTTTCAAAAATCGTGAAACAATAGTTAAATATTTGCTTTGGAGAGTGTAAGTGGTTAAGGATAAATTATGCGTTGTAAAATTTTTTATATGTTGTTATTTTTTATTGTTATTTGACACCGATTATGATTTTTTCTTCGACTTTAAGGTTTCAACATCAATCATATAAGAAAAGAGATGGCCCTAGAAATGTCATCTCTACCCTATTTTTTAAATTTTTTCACTTCAACAAATTAGGGGCAATTTGTGTTTTATTTATGCTTTTTCCAATCAAATCAGCTTCTTGTTACTTTTGTACACTAATTTATGTTGCGTTCCATATATAAAGTTAACTTTTGTACATTAAATTTTCATCTTTTGTTGTGCCAATGTATCACAACTTTTTCTCTTATGTCACTCCAATCTTACATATTTTTTTCTCACTTTTTACTTTTTTGAATTCAAATCCTTCTTTCCCCCTCTTTATTCACTATATATCTTCTCTCATGCTTACGGTTCTGAATTGTATTATATCTATCTTTTAGAGATGTTTTATCTTCTTCTCATTCTTTTCCTAGTTTTCCTTTCTTTTTCAGATTTGTTTGAACTTACCATTTTTACTTCTCTTTTTAGATAAATTATTAATATGTCATCAAGAAGAAGAGTAACTATATTCACTTTTGCGGATTCATTGAAATTGTGTTTTGTGTTTTGAATTGTGTTTTACAGACCTGTTAAAAGTCATTCATCTCCATCAAAAACAACCAATAGAACACGAGTAGGTAAAAATTATTCTTCTCTATCTAACTAACAAAAAAATAATATAGAACTCTAATTGTTATTCTTACTTTTTCAAATTTATCTTCTTTGTGTACTTTTTTTTCAGCTTCATTACATGGACAACAACTACATTAAGGTGAAAAACAAGCCACTTGAAAAACTATCAAAATTTTCAATGGTGAATTCTTTTCCATTTTTATATCCTCATATTCTTTTTATTCTATCTTCTTACCATTGACCCGAGCTAATTCTTTATTTGGTTTTGAGCGCTTAGTCTGACCTATTTATTATTAAATGGGAAGCCTTAGCACAGTAGTAAGCCTAAAAAGAACTACATCAAGGTATGTAAGCTTCATCATCTAATAAATAACACCATTTTATTTTTTTAGGTTTCCTTTTTCCTTTCCTTCATTTCAACTGTAACAAAGTTTTCCTCCAAATAAATATGCAGAGATGGAGATAAAGAGATTAAGGATGTATGATAGTGAAATTAGGGTTTGAAGTTGAAGAGGAAGCAAAAAAGATAAAGGTCGTGATGATGGTGTGATTATAGTGAAGAAATTGAGGTTGAAGAGAGAGAAAAAAAAGTATAAATGAAAGAAGAAATCTTCTTTTGGTTATCAGATAGAGTGAATAAATATGATGAAAAATAAGTGTGAGTTCTAAGTCACACACTTCTTAGAAAAGCAGAGGTTGAAGACTTTATAAGTGACAGGACGCATACACCTATCGCCTTAAAGTTTTTGGTGAATATGTGGTGTCTTTCTCACTTGTTTGGGCGAGTCTTTGATCTTTAGGTGAATCTTTGATCTAATGTAAATATTTTTCCCACGTGATGACCCATCAGTGGTATCAGAGCTAAGGTTCTGATCAAGGAAGGAAAGAAGAGTCACACACAAAATTTGATCAAGCAAAAAAGGAAGAGTAACCAAAAAGCTCCGATTAAGTCGAAAAGAAGACAAAAAGATTGAAGTGTAAATATATGAAGATATGTGAGACTTTGGATAAATAGAGGATTTGTTGAGTCATATAGTATATTCATCCAAGTCTGACATCGGATAGGGGAAGAAAATAGAATTTATGTATTAATATAAATAGTGATAGTTAGTTTTAGTTTTTTACACAATAACAAAATGTAGTCTTTTGGGGGGATTGGAGATTTGGGTAATTGTGTATTTAGAAAGAGTTTTTTATTATTCCGTTTAAAAAATAGTTTGTTAAGAATGTTTTCTATTTTTCCGTTAAAAAATAGTTTGTTGAGAGGATTTGCAATTTTTCAATTAAAAAATTATAATTGAGAGAGAGTTTGAAATTCTTCCGTCCAAAAATTGTAATTTAATTTGGGGGCCCTACAATTTTCTCCTTAAAATTTGCAATTGTATGCCTTTGTAATTTTGTCCTCGTAAAAAAACGAGTGAGTATCATTTTTGAATTTGTTGCTCTTTTTCTTTTTGTGGGTGGGTATGATACCGCGTGCATAGAAACTTGTGTCGTTGTCGAAAGACACCCTTATCTCGTCATGGACACTTCAACAGGACACATGATCATCATGTCAATAAGACTTTTGACACAAGCAGATGATCTCTTACTCGAACCAGACTCTAAAACCACTGATGGGTCAAAGACTCATTCAAACAAGTGAGAGAGATATCACTTATTCATCCAAACCTTTAAGGTGATAGGTGTATGAATCCTCTCACTTATAAAGTGTTCAACCTCCACTTTTCTAAGTAGTGTGGGACTCAGAACTCACACTTGTTTCTCCATACAACTCACACTTGTTTTTCAATATTTCATCATTTCATTTTTAAAATATTTTAAAAACAAATGTGTGTGATTATATGAAATGGGGAAAATAAAGTTATTAATCAAAATATTGAACAATAACAAAAACAAGTTTACTATTAACTCAAATAGTTTTTTAAATAATTCCAAAACAAAAATAATATTTATATACAATAAAAAATATTGTTGATTCAAATGTTTTTATATACGAAAAAATTATAGGCGCCAATTTATTATCTCTTTTAAAAATAATGAACTTTTTTTGTTAAATAATTTTGTCTTTCTATCATTTCATTTTTATTACATTTTGAAAACAAATGTGCAAAATTATATGAAACGAGGAAAATGAAGTTATTGATTAGAATATTAAATAATAACATGAAATTCTTTTGTATTGATTCAAATATTTTTGTAAATAATAGCAAAATAAAAATAATATTTATATATAAAAAATATATTGTTGAGTCAAATATTTTTATATACGGAAAAAATTATAGGTACCCATTTATCATCTCTTTTAATAATAAAAAACTCTTTTGGTTAAAAAAAATGTTTTTCTATCATTTCATTTTGAAAGCAAATGTGTGAAATTATATGAAACGGGAAAGTGAAATTATTTATCAAAATATTGAATAATAACGGAAACAAGTTTAGTATTAGTTCAAATATTTTTGTAAAATAATGCCAAAAAAATATTTAAATAAAAATATATATTATTTATTCAAGTATTTTTATATACGGAAAAAATCATAGGCACCGATTTTCTATCTCTTTTAAAAATAATAATTTTTTTTGGTTAAACAATTTTGTCCTTCTATCATTTCATTTTTATTACGTTTTGAAAACAAATGCGCGAAATTATATGAAACGGGAAAAATAAGAATATTGAATAATAACAGGAACAAGTTTAGTATTCAAATATTTTTGTAAATAATGTCAAAACAAAAAAATTTATGTATAAAAAAAATTATATATTGTTGATTCAAATATTTTTTTATACTGAAAAAATTTTAGGCACCGATTTATTATCTCTTTTAAAAATAATAATTTTTTTAGTTAAACAATTTTGTCTTTCTTTCATTTTGTTTTTCATTATATTTTAAAAATAAATTCATTAATAAGGTCATTAAGAAGGTTGAAGCTAAGCTACTGGCTCCAATGCATCCCTTTGCCGAAGAAGATTATTAAGAAGGTTGAAAATTTTTGTCGCTCTTTACTCTGGACTGGCAAAACAGAAATTTCTCGTTAAGCTTTTGTAGCCTGGAAAAATGTGTATGATTCTAAGATTTTTGGTGGCCTATATTAGAATATTAATAGTAATTCATATTTATTTAGTTGTACTATTTTTCCTTAGCCCCTAAGTTTGTTAGAGGGTATTTTAGTATTTTATCTTATTCTAGTAACCCTAGTTTTAGCTTATAAATAGGGTGACAATCATTGTAACTATTATCATGTTTTTGTAGCCGTCATTCTTAATAGAATATTTCCTTTGTTCATCATTTATTCACCTTTGCACCAACAATTGGTATCTAGAGCTCCGGTTCGGATTCATTGGGAAACACGGGAAACACGAGTGAACGTGAGGTCTTGTGTGTTTGATTTTGATTCTTAGATTCGTGTTGAATCTTGAACAAAATCTGATCAGAATTTTATTCTGTGGGTTGGGAAACACTGTGTGAGAAATCTGAGTGTATTATGCAAGGTGAAGATGAACGAAAATGACAACATGAACACCAAGCTTCCAGTATTTGACGGTAAAAACTGGAATCGTTGGATGATCCAAATGCGTGTACTGTTTGGTGCTCAAGATGTTTTAGATCTTGTCACTGATGGTTATGTTCCGGTAGCAGCAGATGCAATGGATGAACAGAAAAACGCGCAGAAGGAAGTAAGGAAGAAGGATCAGAAAGCATTATTCTTCATTCATCAATGTGTTGATGTAAACGTGTTTGAGAAGATTGCAGATTCAACGACAACAAAGGCTGCGTGGGACACACTGGTTAGATGTTATGGTGGTGACGCATCAGTGAAGAAGGTGAAGCTTCAGTCCTTGAGAAAGCAATATGAGAATCTCAACATGAAGAATAATGAGAAAGTTTCTGAATACATCTCCAGAGTGATTCTGATCACTAATGAGATGAAGGCGTGTGGAAAAACTCTTTCTGAAGAAACGATCATGGAGAAGGTATTGAGATCCCTTACCTCTCAATTTGATTACATTGTGGTAGCAATAGAACATTCCAAAGATCTGAGTACCATGAGAATTGAAGAGCTGCAGAGCAGTTTAGAAGCGCAAGAGTTGCGTTTGATCGAGAGAACTTCTGAAAGGGAAGTAGAGCAGCAGGCTCTGAAAGCAACTTCTGATAGGAGGTATCAGAAGCAGTCAGAAGCCAAGAGAAGATCTGATGGTGGTCAGAAGTCAGAAAGCTCAATCTCTGATAGGCAAAAGAATGCTCAGAAGGGAAAAGAGAAGTATGACAAGAAGAAGATCCAATGTTACTGTTGTAAGAAGTTTGGTCACTTTGCTAGAGATTGTTGGTCAAACAAGGAGAAGAAATCAGAAGAAGCAAATATAGCCAGAAGTTCTGATGACGAATCTATGCTATTGATGGCCTCTGAATCTGATGATATGGATCTGACAGACTGGTGGTATATGGACACTGGCTGTTCAAATCATCTTACTGGAAACAAGAAATGGCTGGTTGAATTTGACTCTGAAAAGAGGACAAAGATCAGATGTGCTGATGACAAATATCTTAATGCAAAAGGTATGGGAAATGTCAGAGTGACTCTGAACAATGGGAAAACAACATTGATTCAGAACGTGTGGTATGTACCTGGCATCAGAAGCAATCTGATGAGTGTGGGACAATTAATTGAGAAAGGTTTTTCAGTTACCATGAAGGACAATCTTCTGAAGCTGTATGACTACAATCAGAAGTTGATTGTGGAGTCAGAACAGGGAAGGAATAGAACATTCAAGGTGAATGTCAGAACTGCAGACTCAGAATGTCTTAGTGCAACATGTGCTGAGAAGGAGAGTAAGCTATGACACAGAAGATTTGGTCATTTGAATTTCAGAAGCCTAAAACATCTGAATTCAAAGAAGCTGGTACATGGAATTTCTACAATTAAGAAGCCTGAAAAGTCATGCAAAGTTTTCATGGAAGGAAAACAACCACGTTTGCCATTTGCGTCAGAAGTTGCTCCAAGAGCAAAACATGCCTTGGGAGTTGTACATTCTGATGTGTGTGGTCCATTTCCAGTAGCATCAATTGGAGGGAATAAATACTTTGTGTTATTTGTTGATGAATTCACAAGAATGACATGGGTATCCCTTATTAAGTTCAAACACGAGGTGTTTGATGAATTCAAGAAATTCAGAATGAAGGCTGAGAATCAGAGTGGTCAGAAGTTGAAGATTCTTAGAACTGACGGTGGAGGTGAGTATAACTCCAAAGAGTTCCAGAAGTTCTGTGAGGAGAATGGAATTAAGCATGAGGTTACTGCTCCTTATACCCCTCAACACAATGGTCTTGCTGAAAGAAGAAACCGCACTTTGCTTGATATGGTGAGAAGCATGCTAAAGGAGAAGAAGCTTCCTCAGAAGCTCTGGGGAGAAGTTGTTGCCACTGCAACGTATGTACTCAACAGATGTCCTACGAAGAAGTTGAAGGAAATAGTTCCTATGCAGAAGTGGACTGGAGATAAGCAAAGTGTTAGTCATCTGAAGGTGTTTGGTTCTGTTTGCTATAAACATGTTCCAGAAGCCAGAAGACAGAAGCTGGATGATAGAAGCAAAGTGATGGTTTTGATAGGGTACCACAGTACAGGTGCATACAAGCTCTATTGTCCAGAAACCAATAAAATTGAATTCAGCAGAGATGTGATTGTGAAGGAATCAGAAGTTTGGAATTGGGATAAGTCTCAATCTGATTCTGATGTTAGAACTTCTGAAGAAAGGTCAGAGTTAAGAATTTCTGAAGTTGAAGTAAACTCTGACGTTGATTCTGACTCTGATAGTGATTCTGACTCTGGAGAAGACTCAGAAGATGAAGGTGACTCTGATGATCCAGACTCTGATGGTAATCCAGATTCTGGTGGAAATTCAGACTCTGAAGATGGCCAAGACTCTGAAAATATGCCAGATCTTGAAGATGGTTAAAGCTCTAGAGGAAGTCAACCATCTGAAGCTGGAAACTCTGAAGCTCAAGACTCTGAACAAGTTCAGAGACCACAAAGAATCAGAAGCGTTCCCAGAAGATTTGCAGAATTTGACATGCTGCAAGACACTGAAGTAGACTCTGAAGGAGAAGTTATTCAGTGTGCCATGTTAGTAGACTCTGAACCTATAAGTATAGAGGAGGCTCTTAAGCAGAAGCTCTGGCTGAAGGCCATGAAATAAGAACTTGATGCTATAGAGAGAAACAAGACTTGGAAGCTGACAGAACTTCCAAAAGACAAGAAAGCCATTAGCGTTAGATGGGTTTTCAAGCAGAAGTTAAAGCCAGATGGCTCAATTGGAAAACATAAAGCAAGGTTGATAGCCAGAGGATTTCTACAAAAACCTGGGCTGGATTACTCTGAAGTGTTTGCACCTGTAGCAAGACATGAAACAATCAGAATGATGATTGCAATAACTGCTAACAGGAATTGGCCTCTGATGCATTTAGATGTAAAATCTGCATTTCTAAAAATCTGCATTTCTGAACGGTCCATTAGAAGAAGAAGTTTACGTGTCACAACCTCCTGAATTTGTGAAAAAGAATCAGGAAGGGATGGTGTACAGATTATACAAAGCTCTATATGGATTGAAACAAGCACCCAGAGCTTGGAATCAGAAGATTGATTCATTTTTCAAGAAGCAAGGCTTTCAGAAATGTGAGATGGAGTACGGTGTCTATGTTCAGCATACTTCAGAAGGCAATATGACTCTGGTATGTTTATATGTTGATGATATACTGCTGACTGGAAGTTCTGAACAGGAGGTAGCCAAGTTCAAGAAGGTTCTAATGAATGAATTTGAAATGACTGATCTAGGCAAAATGACATACTTTCTAGGGATGGAGTTCATATATTCTGAGAAAGGTATCATTTTGCATCAGCTCAAGTATGAATTAGAACTTCTGAAGAGATTTGATCTGAAGAATTGTAAGATGGCTGTCACACCTTCTGATACAAATCAGAAACTGGATTCAGACTCTGAAGGAAAGGATGTGGACGCTACAACCTTCAAACAGTTGGTTGGTTCTCTGAGGTATCTGTGCAATACCAAACCTGATATTTTCTACTCAGTTGGGATGGTTAGTAGGTTCATGAGTAAACCTAAGTGGTCCCATTACCAAGCTACTATCAGGATTCTGAGGTATATCAAAGGAACTCTGAAGTATGGAGTGTTATTTCCCTCTGGAGGAAATAATGAGTCAGAACTTTTGAGTTATTCAGACTCTGATTGGTGTGGAGACAGAGTTGATAGAAGAAGTACATCTGAATACTTGTTCAAATTTCTGGAAGGTTCCATTTCTTGGTGTTCCAAGAAGCAACCTGTTGTGGCGTTGTCAACCTGTGAAGCTGAATACATTACAGGTGCTGTTACTGCATGCCAAGCTGTGTGGATTCTGAATCTGTTGCAGGATCTGAAGATTAAAGTAGACAAACCTCTGAAGTTGATGATTGACAACAAGTCTGCAATCAATATTGCCAGAAACCCAGTGTTGCATGGGAGAAGCAAGCATATTGAGACCAAGTATCATTTTCTGAGACATCAAGTTCAGAGTGGAGTGTTAGAAGTTGTACACTGCAGCACTCAGAAGCAGTTGACAGATGTTCTGACGAAAGCTATCAAGACTGATCAATTTCTTAGACTAAGGGATGGAATTGGTGTTACAAGTTTTGATGGAATATGAATTAAGGGATGGTATTAGAATATTAATAGTAATTCATATTTATTTAGTTGTACTATTTTTCCTTAGCCCCTAAGTTTGTTAGAGGGTATTTTAGTATTTTATCTTATTCTAGTAACCCTAGTTTTAGCTTATAAATAGGGTGACAATCATTGTAACTATTATCATGTTTTTGTAGCCGTCATTCTTAATAGAATATTTCCTTTGTTCATCATTTATTCACCTTTGCACCAACAGCCTAAACATCATGTCCCTGATAGAGTGGAACAAAGTATCAGTATTATACCTTTAGTTTCTTATCCTAATGTAACTAGATAAGTTTAGTGTACAACTGGCATACCATTATTGGTTCACACAAATACTTGTATATATACTGATATCATTATTGTATTGAGTTAGTTAGATGAATGATAACAACATTTTGCCCTTTCATTACTTCTTCTTCTTTCCGTTATCGCTTATTCTTCTTTCTGCTATGGCATCATTGTAGTGTATATTCAAACTCGTCTCCATTATCGACATGGTATCAGAGCTTCAAAAGCTCTGGTAGCCATTGTTCTTTCTTCCGCGATTTTTGTTCATCTCCTTTGTGAGTTCTTTCTGTTTTTCATCGTTCATCTTTTTTTGATCGCTTTCATCTTTTTGATCGTCCCCATTATCGACATAAAGCCTATTTGCCCATGTTGTTTTAGAACATAAACGGTAAAGCTGACACATTATGGATCAGATGGATCCCGAATTATTATGTAAAGAAGCATAAGATACACTTGTGCTAGTTACTGAATAGTGTTATTGGATGTTTAGGGTTGTTCTTAAATTGATAAGTGAGGTGTATAGCACACAAGCTTAGGAAAACTGCATCCGTATCAACAAACTTAGCATCAGGAAGATCTATGAGGAGCTTAAGGGTGATAGAAAATAAGGTTTTTTTGGAGGAAATTATTCTATAATAATGTAGCTAGACCAAAAGCATTGTTCAGGTTGGCGTGCCATGAGAGGATGTCAACCAAGGAGTGACAGTTAAAGATTGGCATGATCAAAGATGCTAGTTGTGTCTTCTGGAATCAGATAGAGAGCCAGAACCATATGTTTTTCACCTACTCTACCATGCAAGTAACTTGGAATCATGTTACTACATGGATCGAGTTCGACCACACTCTAAGGGGCTGGAAGAATGAAGTTGATTGGGTGTTGACTGCTAGTAAAAACAAGAATTGAAAAGTTAGGCTCCTCAAGGAAGCCTTTGCGGAAACCATATGTGAATGCTGGAGTACATGAATGAAAAGGTTTATGAGAATAACATTGTGCATATGAGTAGATAAAAAAGAATTATAGATAATATTACTTATAGAAGTTGGGATAGACCTAACATGAAAACGCACATAACTAAGTTACTCTCGGGTTAATTTATCTTTAGTTTTTAGGTTTTTATGTTGTGTTGATTTTCTGTGGGTTAGATCCTTTTGTGATTGCCTTGTACCTAGAGTTTTTGGTTAATTCAATATTTGTCTTTCCAAAAAAAAAAAAAAGCAAATGCACGAAATTAAATTAAACATGAAAAATGAAGTTATTGATCAAAATATTAAATAATAGCATAAACAAGTCTACTATTGATTCAAATATTTTTGTAAATAATTTGCAAAAATAACATTTATATGTGAAAAAATATATTGTTAATTCAAACATTTTTATGTACAATAAAATTATTAATACCAAATTATTTTCTCTTTTAAAAATAATAAATTTTTTGGTTAAACAATTTTATTTTTCTATAAAAAAATTTATATTTTAAAAACAAATTTGCTTACCATATTAATATTCGTGAATAGACATGAGTATTTTTAACTCAGTGTTGTATAATATTCGTGAATAGACACGAGTATGTTAACTCTGTATTGTGTGATATTCTTCGAATGTTTTTAATTGATGATTATGCTAATATGTATTTATTGATCTATTGTTCTGCATATTTTATATATACATATTTTATTTTGCTTATACATAAGCAAGTCCTAAACTCTACTCGGACTCTAATAAAATTTTCGAATTTAACTCATTTAATTCTTTTAAATAGTAATATTATCAATCTTTTGTTGATAGCATACATTTTAAAGTTTATTCTTTAACTAACATTGTCATTAAATATTTATATTTTCACTCACTATTACGAGAAATAACCTTATAATTTAGCTAGAGCGTCCTTGTTTTATAATGGTCCACAGAATTTTCATTTGACTCAGTTCCTTGAATTCAGACATAAACATTCAAAAAATAATAATTAATAACTCTTGAGACAAAAACAAAATACAAGATTTTTCTTCTATAACTTTAACATGAAATGCAACATAAATGGTCAAAACAAATCACTAATCGGATTCAATATATTTTTTCTGCTATATTCAAATAAGATGTTCTTTTTTTCCGTCTAATTATTATTATAGTAATTGAATTGAAATGTTTATTTTTTTTTTACTAAAAAGTGCCTAACTTATTAAAAGTAAAAACAAACAATAAATATTAATATATTTTATCTTTTACACTTGAGGTAGGTATTAGTTTATTGATAAAATTTAGCCATAAAACTTCATTATGTTCGAAAAATGTCTGTGGTTTAATTTTAAAATCAAATTAGTCGACTCATTAGCATATATTTATGATAAAACTAAAAAAGATAATTATTCTTTAATGAAGTGCAAGTATTTGTAATATGTACAATGTACTAGAATTTTCTAACCTAGGTGTTTAGAAGGAAAACTTTGATTTGTTCTTTTCTTAAATTCTGAGTCTAGCTCGTGCAAGAAATAGCATTTACTTATAGAAATGGTCTATTAACTACAGTTAAATCACGACACATTGATACATTTATCTAAAATGTCTCAATTTTTTTATTATGAATTATATATACTTATTTAAGGATTTCAATTGAGATGTTTTGAGATTTATGTTAGAGAAAATGTGTTTAGAAAACTTAGTATTTGTTTGAAATTATTTATTAATTTAAATTTTTAAGGTAGGTTTATAAGAAAATTTTATAACATTGTTTATCATAAAAATATGTCTTAAAATCTTAAGTGATGAAGAGAAAAGAAATATGTTTTAAGATTGCAAAAATCAAATACTTGAAAAAGCAGTAAGATAGTCAATAAAAACACAGGGGCTGCGTGGGTGTTATGATATGGAGGGTGATGGTCCGCAGTTGTTCGGCGGAGCCTGACCATCTAAGAGAAGTAGACACTGTGGGTTCTGCGACAATTTGAGTTCTGCGTGGCCGATTCAATGGTATCAAACTTTATTGTTTTGGTTCAAAAATTTATTCATTAATGTTAAAATATTATAAATATTTTTTATATTAATTTAGATACACTCTAAGATACTTTGAATTAATATAAAGGTATTAAAAAATATTTATAATCTTTTTCATTTTAACAGTTAATTGATGGATCATCATGAGGGGGAAGCATTCACATTGGGTCAAAGACTCACTCAAACAAGTGAGAGAGACACCACATATTCACCAAAAACTTTAAGGTGATAGGTGTATGGGTCCTCTTACTTATTAAGTGATCAACTTCTATTTTTCTAAGCAATGTGGGATTTAGAACTCACACTTGTTTCTCAACACAACTCACATTTGTTTCTCAACAATCTCCCCTTCACGTGTGATTCCATCCACTATGCTCCCCCTCAAGCAAAAGCTTTTTTCATCCACATGCTTATATCGCCGCCGAGAGACACCATTATCTCATCATGGGCACTTCAATGGAACACGAAGCCTGACCACCATGTCAGAAAGACTTTCGACACAATGAGCCAATCCCTTACTCGAACTAGGCTCTGATACCACTGATGGATTATCATGAAGGAGAACCATTCACATTGGGCCAAACACTCATCTAAAGGTCAAAGACTCACCCAAACAAGTGAGAGAGACACCATATATTCACCCCAAACCTTAAAGTGATAGGTGTATGTGTCTTCTTACTTATAAAGTGCTCATCCTCCACTATTCTAAGCAATGTGAGACTTAGAACTCATACTTGTTTATCAACACAACTCACACTTGTTTCTCAATATTAACAGTTTATGTTTTGAGATCGTTGAGGATCCATCGGGTTTCATCAGTTATAAATATGTATTTCTATCATTTTTGTCTTTTCAACCTTCAGAATGTAGTCTGAAATACAAAGGGAATAGGTGGAAATTCTATGAGAAACTTAGAGAGACAATGATAGAAATTCATATGTTGTGTTATTGGACTTTGGGAAATCTTTAGAGGTATCTAAGGAAATTGAGAAATACTTCTAAACACTCTGAACTTGTGTAATTTATACATAGATAGTTGGAGAGATTTAGAAACACCTGGGGTAAGAAATATAGTTTTTTCTTGGGAAATTTGGTGAGTATTTTCTTGTAACTCATTTGTAATCTCTTGTAACAACTTTTGGAAGTTGCTCTCTCCCCCGTAGTAAATTGTTCGATCTAACTGGGTAAACAATTTTTTGTGTTTCTTGTCTTTTATCTTCTTCTACCTTGTTGTAGATTTGCTTTCACTTTTGTCAGGTTATTGTGTTCCTTTAGACCATTTATTTTGGTTTCAACTATTCTTTGTCCCCACAAATCACAAGTTTCTTGGTGTGTTTGAAATGTGAATAATTCTTCTGAAGTGCTTTAAATTATTTTATCAGTTTTTCATACTAAGTGACACTGATCGTGGGACAAAGGGGCATTGTTTACAAGTGAGCATCATGGGTAAATGATAGATTGAGAAATTTTCTAGAGACAACGATAATGAGTTGTGGAAAGTTAATATGCAAGAAATTTTAACTTAAGTGAAGTATATTTGAGCATTAAAGGATTATGTGTCGATGCCTTCACACGTAACACAAGTAGAGAGGACTCAGATGATGGATAAGATCAGGAGTGCCATTATCTTGTGCTTCATAGATAATGTTATTAGGGAAGACACTAGGGAAAATAATGTGGCTTCAATGTGGGAAAAACTTGAATCATTGTATATGAACAAGTTTTTGGCTCACAGGTTGTGTCTGAAACAATAACTCTACTCTCTCTGAATGGTAGAGAATAAATCTACAGTAGAGAAGTTTATAGAGTTTCATAAGATAATTGATGATCTTTAGAATATTGAGGTGAAGAATAATGATAAAGACAAAGTGAAGGTGAGGAAAACACAAGAAAGGGGGTTGAATTGTGTTAGCTTTCTTTTTCTTTTCTGAAAATATCTTATTAGATTATGAATACAAGGTCTAGAATCTGAATCTGATTTAAGTGTTTAGCAGCGGATTAAAGTAGTTCAGAGGTAGAAAGAAAAACAAGAGAGCCACAAGCAGTTATCCTGGTTCCTCCCACAAATCGAGAGTAGTCCAGTCCCCTTACACTTCCAACGGATTTTCAATATAACCAAAACTGATTACAATTGCTCAAGCACAAAGCAGGAGACTTCCAATGATCAAACACAAAAGTAAGAGACATTTATGCTTAAGCACACAATAAAAAGACTTCCAATGCTCAAGCACACAGGTAAAAGACTTCCAATGCTCAAGCACACAAACACGAGACTTCCTATGCTCAAGCACATAGGAAAAATACTTTAAATGCTCAAGCCCTTATCAAGAGGCTTCTTAAACTTTAACTTATAGTTAAGAGAATGTGAAAAATTAAAATTGATATACAATCAGAGGTGTAGACAAAATATATTACATAAAGACTCTTAGAGACTTAAGAATTTATAGAATATACAAGTGTTAAGAAATTCTAAGTTAAACTTGTGCTTTTTGTTTAACAAAGTTACAATTCTTTGAATGTCAATAGTTTATTATTTTTCTTCAAGTCTTCAACTCCTTATATAGAGATAAAGAAAAGAGTCGTTGAAGAGTTTGCACAAGAGAGTCTTCGAGAAGCTTGATTCAAAGAAGTTGAGATGTTTCTAGATATTATTAATACCATTTAAAACTCATTTGAAATTCCTTTGCTACAAAAGGAATTCTAAGTTGCATCTCAACTGTCTTATCCACCGGATTTTTACTTAAGTCTTCACGTGATCATAAAAAGACAAATTGTCCTCAAAGTGTGATAATGACCTATCAGAATCTCTTTGATCCTTATGTTGATTGGATCTTCAGATTCTGGATCTTCAGAGTTTGGATATTCAAAGACTGGTGTCAATTTGAGGTTGGCACCATTGAGAGTCTGGTCTTTAGTTTCAGATCTTCCAAAGTATAAATCTTTAGCTTCTCATTAAATGTCCATTTTGAGTATTAGTATTAGGTTTTCTTCAGAAATTTTAGTCTATGATCCTGCGCACTTAAACATTTGTTAGTATACCAAGTTGTTCTTTAAATACTTTGTTATCATAAAAAATTTAGAGATATGGAAAAGTACAATGCAACTTCGACACATGCTGAACCAAGAAGGACTCAGATGAAGATGACGTTGATCCAACTCAGTATAAAAGACTCATTGGATCATTAAGATAATTTTGTCACACAAGGACTGATCTAGCATACAATGTAGGTATAGTAAGTAGATTCATGCAAAATCCAAAGGTATCACACCTTGTGTAAACCCATAATTTCGACAAGATTAAAATTCAGGCTTTAAGGTCATCTTTGTCGAAGGATAGCATCAGGAGGAGAATCCAAGAATTGCTGACAAGGTTTTAAAGTTTCATTGTTTCGACAGAAATAGATATAATGTTCTGGCAGAATAGTTTGGAGAGTTTGTGACTGAGGGCTTCGACAGAAGAAGTTTGTTAATAAAAGATAAGGTTTGGCAAGTGCTGAAGAGTTTTTCTCCTTTAAAAGGGTTTCGACAGTTTTGAGGAGTTACAAGGTTTCGTCACCAAGGAAGAGATTCAAATTCAAAGGTTGTAACCTTTGGCAGTTGGACACATGGAGGTTTCAGAGAAGAAATTTACATGCAGGCTGACACTTGTCGTTTAGTTATAGTTTTTCCGTTCTAAGCAGTTATTTTGTTTATGTATAAATAGGATAGTTTGTGGTTAGAATGTGTGTGTGAAAATTTGTACAAAATTCCTGTAAAAGCTCTAAGTACCCAGTGTGAGAGAAAATGAGTCTAGTATTTGGAACAATGTACGTTTAAACACCAGTTATATTTCAAAGTCATTTTAAATTACTTGTTTATTCTTCAAGTCCATGTCATTTTAAATTTCATTTACTTTTTTGCAAGTTTTTAGCCTTTCGACATTTCTTTGTTCTTGTTTAAACTTTTAACCTTATTTCATCTTTAAGTCCAAACTTCGTTACTTGCAAAATCAAAGTCCTTAATACTTTGACAATATTGATAAAACAAACCGCAAATTAGTCACCAAAAGTCTAAGAGTATTTCGACAGAACCAAATGCACATGTATCCCAGGACTTGTATGGTTGGTCCTGCAAGTAACCCAACTTTCTGAAGAAATTGGTTAACCAGAGGTTGTTCGCCAGAAAACACAGCGAACAAATTGGCACGCCCAGTGGGACCAGTGCATTTGATAAAATCTAATAGAAATTTTTAGACAAATTGTTCCTTGCTACGTTGTATGATTCTTAGAAGCGGTAAATTAGCCGTAACCGACGTAGAGAGACCAAAGAGAACAAGAAGAAGAAACATGGCTAACTTGCCAAATGCTTCAAATATTTCTGACGAAACCATTCCAGTTTCCAATCCTATCCCTTCGTCAGGAACAATACCAGTGTCTGGCCCTGTTTTAGAACAGAATAGGCCTCCTTTGGGGGATTCCATACCAACGGGTTCAGGATCCCAGAATGCGCCTAGTTCTTCCACCATGGGACACGCCAGACCCTTGGGAACCCCTCCCCCTGGAGGAAATGCATTCTGGCCATATCTGAATTATTCTCAGCCTTTGGCTGGGAGAGAACAACCGTACGGAATGCCAACTTCAATGATGGCAAGCCTACATAATTCGTCACCATTATTCTCTGATGCCATGGTTCAAGTGTCATCACCATTGCAAGGATCAGGATATGGTGGAAATGGAAATAGAATGAATCAAATTCCACCAGGTTTCCATATGCCCGCTATGACAAACCATTCTGCACAAGTAATCCGTCAACAGATGGATGAAAGCAATCATGATATGGTGCAGGCTTTGACACAACAAATGGGAGACGTGTTCAATCCCTTAATACAAAACACTACCCAAACAAACCAAATATTGGCAGAACAGATGGCACGCATTGCTGATTTTTTTGGAGTCCCACAAGCACAACAAAGAATGCAATTAAACCAGAATCCTGCCAATAGGGCTGTCGAAGAGGAACTCACTATAAACCAAAGGCCCTTAGGGAACCCTCAGGAAAATCCCAGGGGGCAAGAGGTGATGGTCGAACAGCCTAATGTAGAAGAGCCTATTCGACAGGAACCAAGAAGGATAATAGTCCAGAGAAACCAAAATGCTGACGAAGTGTTACAGCAGAGAATGCGTTACAATAACATGCCTGTCGAAAATGATATTGCCACCATGGTGGAGAGAATAATGGCACAAAACGGAGTAAACGTAGGATTACAAAGGCCTAGTTATACTTCCCCCTTGTCTGAATTTATCTTACAACAAGAGTTACCACCAAGGTGGAAAGTCCCCAAATTCACAAAATTTTCAGGGGATACTAGTGAATCCACCATAGAACACGTGGCACGTTATTTGATAGAAGCGGGAGAGATTGCTAATAACGAGAACTTAAGGACGAAATATTTCCCAAGTTCTTTGACAAAGAACGCTTTCACTTGGTTTACGTCACTTCCTCCAACTTCAATTTTTACTTGGACCCAATTAGAGAGATTGTTCCATGAACAATTTTATATGGGACAAACCAAGATAAGTTTGAAAGAGTTGGCAAGTGTCAAAAGAAAATTTTCTGAACCCATAGATGACTATTTGAATAGGTTTAGATTATTAAAAGCCAGATGCTTTACGCAAGTGCCGGAACAAGAACTAGTCGAAATGGCTGCAGGGGGTCTTGATTATTCCATAAGGAAAAAACTGGATACCCAATATCTGAGAGACATGGCACAGTTGGCAGACAGAGTAAGGCAGATAGAAAGACTAAAAAATGAGAAATTTAGATCAAATAAAAACAAGAAGGAAAGAGTGGCCTATGTAGGAATAGTTCAAGATGATTACGACGAAAACGAACCAGTCATTTTCGACCAGCAAGAAATTGATCTTGCAGAATTAAAGCAAGGCCCTCCATATTCTTGTAAAGTTTTAGCCCCGTCGAATGGAAAAAGTCCAGTCGAAATGGAAAAGAATGACAGGTTCCCTAAAAGAACCTATACATTCGACATCACCAAGTGTGATGAGATATTTGATTTACTAGTCAAAGATGGTCAGTTAATAAAACCAGCAGGCACTAAAGAGCCTCCTATAGACCAACAGAAAAAGAGAGGTTTTTGCAAATACCATAATTTCTTGGGTCATAAAACTTCTCAATGTTACCTTTTCAGGGATCTTGTCCAAAATGCAATCCAAAATGGAAGGTTGAAGTTTGGAGACAAAGGCAAGCAGCAGATGAAGATTGACTCCAATCCCATGCAGATTGTGGAGGCAAATTATGCTGAGCCAGAAATGGTAAACGTGGTCGAAATGGAGATCATGGCAGAAGAAAATTCTGAAATGGTAGGAGTTACTGAAAGCTTCGACACCAACTTCACCATGATAGAAGCTGCTGAAGGTTCCGACACCCATGTCAATGTGGTGGAAGAAGGTGATAATTCTGCTGGCCAGGCTGAGGCAAAAGAAGTCAAAATTTCTGAAGACTTCGACAGTGAGAATGCCACTAAGACCACTGAAGGTTTCAACGGAAGAAATGCAGTCAAAGTGGGAAGAAGCTTCAACAAGAAAAAATGTGAAAGAGATGCTGACCAAGAGGAGATTAAAACACCAGGGATTGATGACAATTCCCTCACTGTCAAACAAATGAACAGTGATACCACCAAAAATGAAGAACATCCTGTCGAAAGGGTTGCACATTGCTGCAAATACATCTATAAGGGCTTACACCCAAAAGGCAATGTTAGTCAGTCAAAGGAGGACATCCCAGAGGAAATCATGCTAGTCGAAAAAATGAACAAATTGAAAATTACAACTGAACAGAGTGCTGGGATTCATATGGTGGAAATCACTCAAAAGGGAGGACCAGACATCGACAAGGGAAAGAAGCGTCAAGAGGAGCATCAGAAGCTGGTTTACCCAGAAGAGAACGAGAGTCTGGTTGAATTCATCCAGAGGTGTCAAAGGAAGAATGCAGAAGTCATGCTTTGCCCAAGGTGCAGTGCTGTGTTCGACAAGAAAGCAGCTGATGACTTGGAAGCAGCAGAAAAGACCCAGAGGAAAAGAAATTGGGGAACAGTCCCACCAACCAGAAACGAAAGATTCGACCCAAGAAGAGGGGAGCATCACAGTCAAGGGGTCGGAGAAAGACGTTTCAACACTTACAAACCATCCAACAGGCCAAATGATGACAAATGGGTTCAGCCTATAAGGGATGTCCAAGGTCAGAAGAGATGGAAGAGTTTTGAAGTGAACAGGGGTCCTTCCATGGAAGTTAAAAAGGAGGCAAAGCCAAAATACGTCTCTGAAAACTACAAAGGGAAGAATCCTATGTCCAGATCCCAATGGAGAAGATTCCAAAGGCAGAAGAAAATTGAAAAGAAAACTGTAGAATACCAAAAGGTTGGGCAGAAGGAAGCTGAATCAAGCAAATGTGTGCAGATTACGAACAAGGGAATGCCCCTGGCAGAAAAAGAAATCATTCAGAAGAATAGATCTGGTGACACCACAGAGGTGCAGAAAACAAACAATAGAATGCCAGCGGACGAAGAAGTCACAGATGAATTTGGTTCAGAATCAGATGCTTCTTTCGACGTAACTTGCAATGTGGTTTCTGTACTGCCCAGAGACTTCGACAGGATAATGGAAGTCGAAGACGAAGAGGATGACATGATGGATGATAGCATAAGCTTGAAGCCTGTATGCTACTACATAATGAACAATGGCTGTGTCGAAGAGCAAAATGCCTTCTTCGAAAAGCCAGATGATGCAATGAAGGCTCACTTAAAGCCTCTCTTCATAAAAGGAAAGGTAGAGGGTGTAGGTGTCAACAAAATTCTGATAGATGGCGGAGCAGCTGTAAATTTAATTCCTCATTACATGATAAGGAGAATTGGAAAAGATGACTCCGACACTAAGCCTCACAATATGGTGTTGTCCAACTATGAAGGTAAAGTGGGAACAACACTGGGAGTAATACAATTGAACTTGACTGTAGGATCCATCACCAGGCCTACAATGTTTGTGGTGATAGCATCAAAAGCAAATTACAACTTGCTGTTGGGAAGAGAATGGATCCATGGGATTGGGGCTGTGCCATCCTCCATGCATCAAAGAATAGCAATCTGGAGGCCAGATGGGATTGTCGAAAACATTGAAGCAGATCAGAGTTACTTCACAGCTGATGTGAACAATATCACTAGTCGTAACTTCGACAAGAACCTAGCCCATATAGCACCATGCAATCCTGCGGCTTTCGACCTGACAGCTTCCGACAACGCTTACTGTTCCATGTACCTCCATCCTACACATGGTTTCCAGTGGGATAAAGAAATAATTGGGGAAACAAATTACACTTGGGGAACTGCCCACGTCAACCCAACTGGATGGGGAAGTGAATTCAGCGAAAATGACTGAAGTTTCAGCAATGGAAAGGATTTCGGCTTATATAGCCGAAAAACAACACAAAGCGGCCCTTGAGGCTGAAGTAAGAAATATGGCTGTCGAAGCCAGCACTCAGGTTGTCGAAGGACAACACCCTCAAGAAAATATTGAGGAGCAACATGCAAATCAGAGTTTTGAAGAAGACTCAAATGGTGAATGGCAGAACCAAAGACTTGATGCCATTTATGATGACGAACCTTTGGGGTTCGAAAAGGATCCAACCTCCACCAATATGAAAATGGTGGCACAGGATCCCTTAGAGGAGATTAATCTAGGACTGGGGGCAGAGAAAAGGCCCACTTACATCAGTGCCAAGTTGAATCCTCAACTCAGAATCGAAATAATCCAGCTGCTGAATGAGTTTAAAGACTGCTTCGCATGGGATTATGACGAAATGCCTGGTTTAGACAGAAGTTTGGTGGAATTGAAGTTGCCAATTCTGGAAGGGAAGAAGCCAATAAAACAGACCCCCAGACGCTTTGCACCTGAAATTCTGTCGAAGATCAAAGAAGAGGTCGAAAGACTTCTAAAATGCAAATTCATCCGTACAACAAGGTATGTCGAATGGATTGCTAATATTGTTCCTGTGATTAAGAAAAATGGCACACTAAGGGTGTGTATTGATTTTAGAGATCTAAACTCAGCCACCCCTAAGGATGAGTATCCTATGCCAGTAGCAGAAATGCTAGTAGATTCTGCAGCAGGCCATGAGTATTTAAGTATGCTTGATGGCTATTCTGGTTATAACCAGATTTTTATTGCTGAAGAAGACGTTCCAAAAACAGCTTTTCGTTGTCCAGGAGCAATAGGAACATATGAATGGGTAGTAATGCCCTTTGGTTTGAAAAATGCTGGAGCTACTTACCAAAGGGCTATGAATTCTATTTTTCACGATTTCATTGAAACGTTTATGCAAATTTATATAGATGACATTGTGATTAAATCTGCTTCAGGCTTCGACCATATTAACCATCTTCGACAGTCCTTTGAAAGGATGAGGAAGTTTGGTTTGAAAATGAATCCTCTTAAATGTGCTTTTGGTGTGCAGGCTGGGGATTTCTTAGGCTTTGTGGTCCACAAAAAGGGGATTGAAATCAATGAAAACAAAGCTAAAGCAATAATGGAAGCAAAAGCGCCATCGACAAAGAAGGAATTGCAGTCTCTACTAGGGAAAATCAACTTCCTCAGAAGATTTATCTCCAACCTTAGTGGAAAGACTCAGGCCTTCTCACCCTTGCTTCGACTGAAGAAAGAGGGTTTCACTTGGGGGCAAGAGCAACAAGCTGCTTTCGACAAGATCAAGGAGTATTTGGCAAATCCCCCAGTCCTAATATCTCCTTGCCGAAAAAGAAGCATGAGGCTCTACATATCAGCATCTGACAGAACATTAGGAAGTATGCTTTGTCAAGAAGATGAACATGGCGTCGAAAGAGCCATTTACTATCTCAGCAGGGTCTTGAATGATGCTGAAACTAGGTATAGCATGATAGAGAAATTATGTTTATGTGTATATTTCTCTTGTATGAAATTAAAGCATTATATAAAACCCGTTGATGTACATATATCTTCTCATTTCGACGTAATAAAGCATATGTTGTCTAAGTCTATTTTACATAGTCGAATTGGAAAATGGGCTTTAGCCTTAACTGAATATTCTTTAAAATATATGCCTCTAAAAGCTGTTAAAGGGCAAGTAGTTGCTGACTTTATAGCTGACCACTCCATACTTGGAGAGGAGACAAATTATGTCGAAAAAGAGCCTTGGAGGTTATATTTTGATGGTTCCAGTCATAAAAATGGAACAGGTGTTGGGGTGTTAATTATTTCTCCCAATAAAGTTCCAACAGAGTTCAAGTACAAAATAGAAGAATTCTGTTCAAACAATGAGGCAGAATATGAAGCCTTAATTGTTGGACTTGAAATCTTGTTGGAACTGGGGGCAACAGAGGTCGAAATAATGGGTGACTCTGAATTGGTGATAAAACAACTGACGAAAGAGTACAAATGTGTCAAAGAAAATTTGATCATGTACTTTGTGATAGCCAACAGACTCCTCAAGAGATTCGACAGTGTAGTTTTTAGACACATCCCCAGATTAGAAAATCAGGAAGCAAATGACTTGGCCCAGCTGGCTTCAGGGTATAAAGTGTCGAAAGAAAATCTGTTGAAGTTTGTCGAAGTGAGAGGAAAAGTTTTATCTACTAAGCTGTCCCCATCTGATTGGGACACAATAAGATTGGGATATGGTGATCAAGAAAACTTTGAGATTTTCAATGTGGGTAATCTAGAGGATGGAGATTGGAGAAAACCCATTAAAGATTATTTGCAAAATCCAAATCAAACAGTCGAAAGGAAGATAAAGTACAGAGCCTTAAGTTATGTGCTCTTTGGAAATGAACTGTTTAAAAAGACTGCAGAAGGAGTTCTACTAAAATGCCTTGGAGAGACTGAAGCATACATAGCTTTGTCGAATGTACACAGTGGTGCATGTGGTGCCCACCAAGCAGGACATAAAATGAAATGGCTATTATTTCGACAAGGAATGTATTGGCCAACCATGTTGAAAGATTGTGTCGAATTCGCAAAGGGTTGTCAGGAATGTCAAATCCATGCAGGCATACCTCATGTGCCAGCAAGTGAGTTACATTCTATTATAAAGCCTTGGCCATTCAGAGGTTGGGCTTTAGATTTGATTGGTGAGATTCGACCAGCTTCTTCAAAAGGGCAGAAGTACATTTTAGTAGGAGTAGACTATGTCACTAAATGGATTGAAGCCATACCTTTGACAAATGTAGATCAGGAAGCAGTCATAGATTTCATCCAGAAACACATAGTGTATAGATTTGGAATACCAGAGACTATAACCACTGATCAAGGATCTGTGTTTACTGGCAGAAATATGCAAGCATTTGCAAGAGAGACAGGTTTTAAGTTGTTGACTTCGACACCTTATTATGCCCAAGCAAATGGCCAGGTCGAAGCAGCCAACAAAGTGGTGATAAACCTGATAAAGAAACATGTGGGTAAAAAACCCAGAAATTGGCATAAGACCCTGGATCAAATCCTTTGGGCTTGTCGAACCTCTCCTAAGGAAGCAACTAACTCCACCCCATTTAAATTAACCTATGGACATGATGCAGTATTGCCTGTCGAAATCTGTTTACAGTCAATACGAATTCAAAGACATCATGAGATTCCATCTGAAATCTATTGGAGTATGATGATGGATGAATTGGTTGATTTAGACGAAGAAAGGTTGCGTGCTTTAGAATTAATAAGAAGGCAGAAAGAGAGAGTTGAAAAGTTTTATAACAAAAAAGTAAAATTCAAAGCCTTTGTAGTAAATGATTTAGTCTGGAAAGTGATCTTGCCCATGGAGAAGAAAGACAGAGTGATGGGAAAATGGTCCCCTAAGTGGGAAGGACCTTTCAAAATTTTAAGAGTTTTTTCCAATGGTGCATACGAAGTCGAAGAAATAGAAAAAGATAGAAGAGTGATGAAAATAAATGGGAAGTACTTAAAAAAGTATAAACCAACACTGCACGAAATAAAAATAAGAACAAACTAAATTACAAAGGTCACTTCGACAGCAAAAGACATTTCTCCTTTGATAGTCGAAAATATCTTTGCTGGGGGGCAATTTGTAAACCCATAATTTCGACAAGATTAAAATTCAGGCTTTAAGGTCATCTTTGTCGAAGGATAGCATCAGGAGGAGAATCCAAGAATTGCTGACAAGGTTTTAAAGTTTCATTGTTTCGACAGAAATAGATATAATGTTCTGGCAGAATAGTTTGGAGAGTTTGTGACTGAGGGCTTCGACAGAAGAAGTTTGTTAATAAAAGATAAGGTTTGGCAAGTGCTGAAGAGTTTTTCTCCTTTAAAAGGGTTTCGACAGTTTTGAGGAGTTACAAGGTTTCGTCACCAAGGAAGAGATTCAAATTCAAAGGTTGTAACCTTTGGCAGTTGGACACATGGAGGTTTCAGAGAAGAAATTTACATGCAGGCTGACACTTGTCGTTTAGTTATAGTTTTTCCGTTCTAAGCAGTTATTTTGTTTATGTATAAATAGGATAGTTTGTGGTTAGAATGTGTGTGTGAAAATTTGTACAAAATTCCTGTAAAAGCTCTAAGTACCCAGTGTGAGAGAAAATGAGTCTAGTATTTGGAACAATGTACGTTTAAACACCAGTTATATTTCAAAGTCATTTTAAATTACTTGTTTATTCTTCAAGTCCATGTCATTTTAAATTTCATTTACTTTTTTGCAAGTTTTTAGCCTTTCGACATTTCTTTGTTCTTGTTTAAACTTTTAACCTTATTTCATCTTTAAGTCCAAACTTCGTTACTTGCAAAATCAAAGTCCTTAATACTTTGACAATATTGATAAAACAAACCGCAAATTAGTCACCAAAAGTCTAAGAGTATTTCGACAGAACCAAATGCACATGTATCCCAGGACTTGTATGGTTGGTCCTGCAAGTAACCCAACTTTCTGAAGAAATTGGTTAACCAGAGGTTGTTCGCCAGAAAACACAGCGAACACCTTGTCGCCACAAAGAGGATACTAAGGTATCTTAAAGGAACTCTCAATTATGGCATTTTGTTTTCTGCAGAAGATGAAGGAAAATAATTCAAACTAGTGGGATACACCAAATCGAGTTAATGTAGTGACGCTAAGGATAGAAAATCCATATCTAGGTATGTGTTTATGTTAGGTGGTACACCAATTTCTTGGAGCTTAAGAAAAGAACTAGTAGTAGCGATGTCATCATGTAGGGTTGAGTACATAACTGCCTCCTTTTGTGCATATCAAGCAACATGGATGGTAAACTTGATCGAGCAGATTTCAGGAGAAGACTATGAAGCAATGGTCATGAAGATCGACAATATGTCTGCTATCAACTTGGCCAAGAACCCGATAACACATGGAAGAAGCAAACACATTGAGATGAGGTTCCATTATCTTCGAGAGCAAGTAGCAGATGGGAAGCTGAACTTAGAACATAGCAGAACTGAGAATCAGATTGCAAACATCATGAGGAAGGCTATGTAGGTCGAGTTATTCAAGAGCCTGAGAACTATAATGAGTGTAAATAGCTTAGACACAATAAATTATGTGACATGTTAAATATGTAATTATTTGTGCCAAGCATAAGTGTGTGCTTGACAAAGTCGAAGTAGTGTACGTTTAACAGAGTCGAACAAAGTATGTATTAATTGCATTTGACAGAAAGTCGAATACAGCTTGTTGAAGTTTATATTAGTTAGTTACTTTGAGAATTACTTATTGTGTAAGTAATCTCATCTATAAATAGGAATGTACCCTATCATTGTAAGTTTAATAAGAGAAATCTAGTCTGAATGAACGTAAAGAGAAACTCTGCAGAACTTGATTCATCTTCTTCCCCTTTCTCCCAAAATCCTAATTATTTTTCTTCATCAATTCACTTTCATATATTTCTTTTCTTCTCAAATCATTGTGCGGAAAAATAATCTTGTAATCAAGGTGTGGTTGAATCACCCAAGTTACAAGTGTGGAATGAGAAAAGCGACCAATGAGAAATATTAATTCTCGTTAAATAAAGATTGATTCAAATTATCTCCATGATTGAGGTTAATTACAACAGAGATTAAGAAGCGTTCATGTGAACTTGTTGAGGTAATTTTTTGTGATTCATTTGTAATATATTGATTTAGAATCTAGATTGATAGTGGATCATAGAATCTCTCTCTCTCTCTCTCTTTTTATGTGTGTGTGTGCATGCGCGCGCTCGTGTGCGTGTGTGTGGTATTGTGGTTTGTTTACTCTTTTTAATTAGTAGATTATTATTACTTGAGACTGGTTAATGTGCTTGTCATTCTTCTATTCTATCTTATGTATCATATATTTCTTGTGTGTTTGAATCCTTTTGATTTTAAATTTTACCATTAGTGGGTTCTACATTAAAAGTAAAGGATCTAAGTTTATCATAAAATTTTAAATAATTAGAAAAATGAAGATACAAACAACTTTGATTTAACAAAAGTGACATTAGGTGCAGGGACACAAGTTTGAACTCACGACACCTATTTTTTCGACTACTTGAAAAAAACTTAACAAGTAATAGTACATTAACATTCATTTCAATATCAAAACAAGATATAACAAGATGCAAATTTTAGATTCCTACTAAATAATAACCTCATGAGCATAAAAAAAAAAGAATAGAATGAACAAACAAATGAATCAAGTAGAAATGAAACTTCAATTGAGAAGGTAATCCCAAGAGACTGGTCTAAAGAAATGAGGAGCATGATCTTCCATGAATTGCAAATGTCCCTTAGGAAAATGCATGTAGATCAACCAGTCACCATTCCTTTTAGGACTAGGCATTGGCATAACATATCCTGCACTACCACCCCAAGGAAAATGATAAGATCCAAACACTGGCTTCCCCCATCCAAAGTCTATCTTCGACTCCGGAAACCGTTGCCCGGAAGACACCACAAATGTCGGTCCTTCTTCTCCGCCGGTACCACCACAATAAATCCTTGCCAACCCCGGAACCGGTCGGTGCTCTTCCACCCAATCAATTAGTCCTAGGAAATGCTCCTCCGTCACCGCCGCCTCCAAAAAGTCATGAACTTGGTTTGTCACCCAACTTAACGGCTTTTCAACTAGCTCTTCTGCTGATCTACCACCGTAGGGAATTGAAAGCACGTTCCCGAAATATGAACTCATGATCTCTTCCTTGTTTTTGTCACCATTGCTTAGTCTTTTTCTTCCATCAACAACCAGTCCCATTTTTGCAACAATGTTTTTATTATCAGTTGAAGCTGCTTCAGCAACCATCTTCCATAGGAAAGCAGAAAAGGACTCAAGTTTTGAGCGCTTAGTGTTACTATTATTCTTTGAGTTGGCTAGTGATTGCATGTTGTTGAGCTCTTCACTTGTTACGTAGTATATCCGACTTATTATTGGGTCCGTTAGTTCGGATTCAAACTCGGGTTCGGGTGGAGGAGGTAGTTCGGAGACGGGAACATACATGTCATAGAGTGAAGGATGGATTGAAGGTGGACGACGCGGGGTCAAAAGAGACCGACGAAAACAAGGTTGCGTCGTTGGGATCAAAGACTTGTTATCGTGGGGTCGAGCTATCTCGGCCCACGATACAAGGAACATGTTTGCGGAATAGGCGTCCGCTATGCGATGATCAAATGTGCACGCGACTACTAACCCGCCGCATTTCATCCAAGTAGCCTGCATAGTTAAAAAACAATAATTAAAACAAAGATCGACAATACCAATACCAATATGATAGATGTGATATGTCACCGATGAGAACAGAAAAAAATATAAAATTTTATTTTTCTCTGATTTTTATTATTAAATAAATTTTACTTTTTAGATTTATTGAATAATCTTAACTAATAGTTTACCTGAATAGCAAGGACACCGAATTTCTTAATTGGAACAAGCTTCCCTTCAACGGATTCATCTGGATTATACAAATCAAGAGATTGTAACTCGACATCGGCGAAAGCTTCGACAAAATCCACTCCTCTATTATTGCAAAGAATCTCAGGTTCACCCATGGAGTTAGCAACAACTTCACCAGCAAAGGCATAATAAGAAACAAGAGCCTCAGCTAAGGAATGTTTCAAACAGCCTACAACGTTACGGTGTGTGCCAATATTATTGTAACAAAAGAACACACCAACATCAACAGGTGGAAGAATCAAATCAAGGTTTGATAGTGGCAGCCAATGTTCTTGCATTGGAAGTGCAGCAGCCACAACTTCCTCGTTGGTGACATTTACAGTGAATTGTTTTTTTCCAAAACACATTTTTGTGATTAAATAAGACTATGAGAATGAGAATTGAGAACAATATCAATGGATAATTAAGTTGTCTTGATATGATTAATTGCTTATTTGATGAATAAGCTAGAAGGGTGGTATGCATGTATTTATAGACCAAAAGAGTTGTGAATTTTGGTAGGTGGTATATTTAATAATTTAATTTTACTCTCAGAATCAAAGTCAATATTGGTTAACATGTGAAAATTAGTTTATATATAGAATATTTCGATGAGCTTGTATGGTACGAGTCACACAAATTGAATGGTTTTTGATTAATTACTTTCTTAATCATGCCATAACTGAATGGAATGGCATGTATGTAAACTCTTCGCCTTTGACAAACATTTTTTTTCCTATAGAATTATGAAATTTGTCTTTTTATGAAAATTCAGTTGGATGTTGTATAAAAACATTGGGGGTAGAGAGTGGTTTTGAATCCGCAACATTTTTTTTTTTATAAAAATGAAATTTTCTTGACAAAAAAATATTATGAAAATTTCTCTTTTTCTATACAAAAATTAATTAGCATTCACTAGTATTGTAGTAAAATCAAAGTCTAAGATTATTTTTTTGAATATTGTAATTTTACTGAGATTTTTCATGTAAAATTAAAAATGGTGTTTTGGCTTTTTAAATTTTTGTTTTACAATGTTTTATGTTTTGGCAACATTAATTAATTAAATTTAAAAAACAAGGTATTATTTTTAATTATTAGTTATTATATTTTCTCAAAGAAAAGTTTAATTCAAGTGACATTAATAGTCTCTTGTATGGGAAAAATCTATTGAACTCACAAATGAAGCGATGAATAAGGATTTCATAGCAAACTCTGATCATTGATTATGTGTCTTGGTGTTATATATGGTTCGACATTGGAACTTTAAACACTCTCACACTAAGGTCAAAAGTGAAAGATATTTAAGATTAGAATAGTGTGTACTTTGGTGTGACATCTTCACTAAATTTTTATAATGGATTTAGGGTTTTTAAGAACCTCTATTTTTTATAGCAGTAAGAAATGGCATAACCTTCAAAGTACAATCAGATAGGTATACTCTTTATAGTTACTTTGATCAATTATCTTTCACAATGCTAAAAATTTCTTGATGCTAAAAATTTCTTGTGTATAATTGATATAAAAGAGTGACACCATTAGTCTGATGTCATGAAGGTGATGTCAACATCCTTCGATACTTAGAGCCGACTGTCCATAGTCTCTTATTGATAAGGCACATGAGGGACTCAATATCAGGCTGGATCAAAACTAGTTGGGCTTTGGACCTCCTAAGGATTAGACCAGTAAGGGTTCCCAATTTTCATTTGTGTTTCATTCGAGTACCGACAAACCTTTCTAGGTTTAATGGTTTACATTTTAACTTTAAAAAGACCTACTTTTATTGATTAATATCTTTTATTCTGATAAGGGGTGTCATGGTCAACATTTTTTGACTTTTTGTGTCCTTTCACACTTCCAAATATTATTAGATATATGACGCTAGAAATTCTAGAATTGAATGTATTTAATGTTTTTCTCCAAAATCGAGATGTGATGACTACGACTTAGAAAAATGTTGTATGATGATTTTTCAGTGTGAGAAATGTCTCTATTGTGAAGCCATGTGGCCCTTATTTATTTGTCTTCAATATTTTTGAATTTTGAGGTTTTTTTTTTCAATATTTAGGTTTTCTTATTCTATGTCATTTATAAATAGGAAATTACTATTTTTTACCCTTTATTGTGCTTTTTCTTGCTCGTAGATTTTCTCCTTGATGTTTGGTTATTTATTCTTAGTTTTCAATCCACTCCATTGCATTCACATCTTTGCTGAAATTTCTAACTATCTTGGTATGTTTCTTTTTCTCTTCTTCATTTTTTATTTACTTTGTATTCTATAATTGTATATCATGTTGAGTGTTCATGATAGCGTCTGTTGTTTGTTAACTGTTATTACGAGATGTCTTTCTTTTTAAAAATATGTATTTATATGGACATAAGGGGTGCTACTTCTATATGGTAATCCCCCTCCCACTTTCTCCTTTGAACTTCTCACAATCACGGAGAATCTGATAATGAAATAATTATCTTGGCAGAAAAGTAAAAGTATGTGAAATGATGTTTCAATTTGATTCCCTTCTTTATGGCCACATTGTTATAGGTGAAGTTCTTCGATATCTCCGTGGTGGTTTTGTTGTGTCTACTAAATTGAAACATTTGAGGGTCATCGTGAACATTGTCTATCTTGGGTTACTATTTGTTTACTCTAATTTAAATGGGCTACACCTGTTTGACCCAGTCGACTTTGGAGGATCCGGCTGAGTTGGTTGTTCGTGTTCCTAGCATAGAAGTTCATATATTAGGTAAGTATATGGATTACAAGGAAATATAATCTTTTGTTTTGGACAGTTGTAAGAAAGGTCAGATGTCAGAAGATCCTTCATAGTATAATACGGTTCTACACTTCTTCTATTTTCTCATATTAAGTGTTCATCTAGGGCATGTTCATTTTAAGTTATGCAGTATTAAAACCTTCTTGTAAGTAACTGTTTAGAAGATTGATATCATTGGTATGATGTTAGAGGTTAACATCCTCCAACGCTCGGATTGATGGTCGATAAGCTTCGTATCAGTATGGCTCCTTGGGATTTTCACATAAAATTGGATCAAAATTAATTTGGTCTTAATTCAAACGAAAATGGTCATTTTACAACTCTAAACAGTAAAAAAAAATTTAACTTTTTTTTGTAATTTAAAGTCTAACTCTTGATTTTTTTTTATATATATTTATAACTACTACAAATTTTAAAAAGTTAAAATATAAATTTAATCCCCATTAAATTTCAAATGAAATTTTAATCCTTTAGAATAATCTCTCTCTCTTTATTCTTCAAACAATTGCGTTTTCAAATTATATTAATTTTCTTTCACTACATTTTTTTCTTAACCATAATTTTAGGAATGATTGTAGAAGATTATTTTAACAATACAAGTTTTCTTGAATTTTGTCTTCGTATTTTCAAACTCTCTTATTTATTTATATTTTTATTTAATAAAACTTATTAAAGTACTACAGATGATAAGTGATAGTTTTGAAGGGTATAAATAGTTTGAATGTCTTGTTTACCATATGAAGATTTTTCAATTTTTCTTTTTAAGAAAAACTTTTAGTATTCAACTTGTTATGTAAATTAAGGTGATTTTATGTTTATAATTTTGCAAATATATTCATATTATATCATCTACCACATTCTTCTTCTTTATAATTCTCTTGTTTTCTAAAATTTTCTACGTCGTCAAAGTTTAGGTAACAAACCAAGTTCTGTTGTTTCTCAAAAGTTTAAGATATGCTTTCTTGTTCTTACTACTATGGCTTATAGCTCTTTCGAGGAAAGCTATAATATTTGAATGATGTGTAATTTATTGCACCAACTTGCATGTATAATATGACAATTTAAAAATAACTTGCATATATAATATTACAATTCAAACATATGAAGGAGAAGATATTCAAACTCAATAAAAAATAGTGGTGGTAGCTAAGTCTTATTACATTTTTTTGTGCCAAAAGGTAGGAACCTTATATTTGTGAATATCTTATACTTTTGAGGTTTATCCAATGAATATAGATAGATCCATCTATATTCCATTTCTTTATTAATTTAAGGATACTTTTAAAATATGTGAAATTTTTGCATTATTTTCAGTTGCCAAAATCTCTTTTTTCTAATTAAATAAATGTAAAGTGTGTTTATTATAGTTTTTTTAAAGAGGAAACACTCCACTTTTATCTTTATAATAGTATTTTTTATTTAAAAAAATATTTTAAATTTTAAAATAAGGATAAAAATCCACTTTTATCTTTAGAATATTATTTGTTTATAATTTATTTTAATCATTTTAAAAATTAAAATAAGGAAAAAAAACACTTTTATCTTTATAATACAATTTGTTTATAAGTTATTTTAATTATTTTAAATTTTAAAGTAAGGACAAAAATCCACTTTTATCTTTATAATACTATTTGTTTATTACTTATTTAATTATTTTAAATTTTAAAATTAAAATTAAATTTCAGTAATGCTTTCAAAATATATTTAAAAAAACAAAAACAAAAACTTAAGTCTAAGGGCTTCATATTTTAAAAAGTAATAACTTTTATGATATTAGACAAACGAAAAAAATTTAACAACAGAATTTTAGAAAAAATTCTAAAGAAAGTCTAACTTTTTAAACTAAAATTATTTTAATTTTAAAAATCTAAAATCAAATGCACAGTAAAAATACAGTTGAAAGTAAACATTGAGGCTTCATTTGCTTCTAATATTCCAAGTTTTCATTTCAAATGATAAATAAACATCAAAAAAAAATTAAAATTTTGAAAAAATCAGAAAACATTGTTTTTAGTCTTTCCGATAATATATTTTCTAGCTATAGCTTTTTATTTTCTCTTTGAAACTTCATAACCAAATGTCATTCCACCAACCCACATTCAAAAGCAAACATTAGAAAATATAAAAAGGTTGTTAGAAAGTAAAATAGATTTATAAACTCTGCAAAAGTTCTGAAACTTTCCAGAGTCAGCTCTCAATGTATTAACTAGTATAGTTTTTTACAATGATGATGAAATATTCTTTTTGTTGTATTTATCTTTAATTCTTTTGTAATAAAATAAATAAGAAAATTGGAAATCTTCAAAAATATGTGGTGTGGGTGGGTGGGAGCAGTTTTATTTTGAATTTTTAGTTGGGTCTTTATAGTTTACAAATTAACAAGTCTTTGCAGTTTAATATAATTATACTCAACTCTAGAAATATGATTAAAAGATTCATTCACATTTTATAATTAAATTCAGCATTCCAAAACTCTCTTAATCTCCCCTATGCTAATAGGGTTTGCAAATTGCATTATCCTATTTATCACAAGTACACAAAAATTTTAAATTTTAAACAAGTTCTTAATCACTAAAGTTGTAACTCTCATTAAATATACACACATTTACAAATTTTGAGAAGTCTTTGCATTTCTGAGAAATTTTAAACAAGTTCTTTAACACTGAAATTGTTAACCATCATTAAATTGTATACACTCATTTACAAGATTATATATAAAAAAGAATGTCAATGTTAATGAAATCAGCCATGTTATTTTTCGAATGTAACGTATTGTAGAGATTGAGTAATAAATAAATAAATAATTTAAATTAACCAAAGATTGATAAAATATTTATATAAAAAAATGCTTTTTAAATCTTAGAAACTTATTTAAAAATTTAATTAAACTATAGAGTAACTATTAGAGTTTAATGTGTTTTTAATATTTAAAAGTAAAAATATTAATTTTTCAATGTTCAAATTTGACATATTTAGTATCTTATTACTTCGAATGAAGTAGACATCTAAAAGATACTATAACAACAACAACAACAAGAAAGTCTTATTTTATTAAGTGGGGTTGATTACAATGATCAACTTTTACTATAATATTCTATTAAAAATTATGTTTCTATCCAAATCATTAATTTCGAGGTCTTCTTAATAATTTCATTTATAGTCTTTTTAGGTCTCCCTCCTCGAATTATTTGTTTCTTTTTATCAGGTTTACTTTCCTCACTACATAATCTACATTTTCTTTCTACATGCCCAAACCACATAAGATTATTTTCCGTCATCTTCAATACTATATGCGTTACCCCGACACCCTCTCTAATATTTTCGTTTCTAATTCTATCCTATCAAGTTTTACCACACATTCACCGCATCATCCTCATCCATGTTACACTTACTTTAGTCTCATGATGATTCTTAACTTCCTAATATTTTGACTCGTACAATATTGCAGGTATTACTACAGTCCAATAAAATTTTCCCTTCAACTTAAGTGGTATCTTTGCATCAAATAAAACACATGATGTCTTTCTCCATTTCAACCAACCAGCTTGAATTCGATGATTTACATCCCCTTCTATTTCTCCATCATTTTATATTATGGACCCAATATATTCAAATTGTGTGACTTAGGGGATAATACGGCCTCCAAATTTTACCTCTATATTAGAAACGTTTCTTCTTTTGTTGAACATACATTCCATATACTCAGTCTTACTTTTTCTTAGACAAAAATCATGTGTTTCTAAAGCTCGTCTCCAAGTTTCCAATTTTTCATTTAAATCCTCATTCAACGCTTCAAGAAGGACTATATCATCTGCAAAAAGCATACATCTTGGTGGTAGCTCTTGGATGTGTTCCGTGAGTACATCCAAAATTAAGATAAAAAGGTAAGGGTTTAAGGTTGAACCTTTATGAAAACCAATTGTAATGGGAAAATCATTTGTCTCTCCACCTTGTGTCCAAATATTACTCGATACCCCTTCATACATATCTTGGATAGCTCGAATATATGCAGTCCTAACCCCTTTCTTCTCTAGGGCTTCCCATATAATCTCTCTATGCGTCTTCTCCAAGTCAACTAAAATTAAGTGTAGGTCTTGTTGGTCTATCTGATACTGCTCAATCATATGCCTTAATAGATAAATGACTTCTATGGTCGACCTTCTCAGCATAAAACCAAATTGATTTTCAGTGACTTGAGTCTCTTTTCTTAACCTTCCTTCAATAACATTTTCTCATAACTTCATGGTATGACTCACAAGTTTAATCCCCCTATAATATTCACAATTTTGTATATCCCCCTATAATTTTTACAATTTTGTATATCCCCCTTATTCTTATAGATTGAAACTAAAGTGTTTTTTTCTCCATTCATCTGGCATGCATTTTGACCTCATAATTTTGTTAAAGAGTTTAGTGAGCCACTAAATTCCTCTATCTTCAAGAATTTTCCATACTACAATAGATATGTTATTTGACCCAACTGCCTTACTGTTTATTCATTCTTTTCAATGCTTCCTTTACCTCATGTTTGTGAATCTGACGATAGTAACTATAGTTCTGATCCTTTTCTCAAATGTTGAGTCTGCTAGAGTAAGGTAAGATATCATAACCTTCATTAAATAAATTGTAGAAATGTGTCTTTCACATATCCTTTATATCTTTTTCCTGAACCAAGACTTTGCCTTCTCCATCTTTAACACACTTCACTTGATCCAAATCTCTATTATTTCTTTCTCTTCCATTAGAAAGTTTATACATATATTTTTCTCCCTCCTTGGTTACTAAAGATTAGTATAATCCATCAAAACTTGGGTTCTTGCTTCATTCACCTCCTTATTGGTCTCATTTTTATCTTTCTTGTATTTTTCCGTAGTTTCAATATTTTTACACCTAGATCATTCTTTAAAACAACCTTTTTTTTTACTTTAACTTTACTTTAGACACTTTCATAACACCACCATGATTCTTTGCTCCTAGGTCCAAAACTTCTTGATTCACCCAACGTCTCTTTAGCTAATTTTCTAATCTCTTAGGTCATCTTATTCCACATATCATTTGCACTTCCTTGTGATTGTCGAAATCCTTCCTCCAAGACCTTGTGTTGTAAAATTCCTTATTTTTCACCCTTAAAATGCCACCATTTGATCTATGACGCTACCATATGACTTCTTTTCTTTTCTCTCCCTTTAATTCTTACATCCATAACCAAAAATCTGTGTTAGATAGTCAAGCTCTCTCCCAGAATAACTTTATAGTCCAAGAAAATCTTTTTATCACTATCGGTTTCGATTTCACTTTCATTATCAATGTCATTGTCTTCCAAAAGGTACAAATAACAAATGCATATCGATGCATATCGATGCATCCGCATCCAAAATCATATGAATATGCATACAATGGAACATTCTCCTTTGCTTCCACTGACTTTCTTTTTCATCGTCATCATTTCTATTTTGTTTTTTATTTAAAAAAAAACAAACTAGTTGTCATACTTGAAAGCCTGCAATGTTTAACTACATCATTAATGATATTAAATATAGCAACAAATATCATTACATTCCAAAGGATAATCTTCAAACACATATCTCCTGAAAATTTTATCCATTCCTAGAAGCAATTTTTGTAACACCCGAGATCGATGAGGACGGGGAGTGGTTGTAACACACCCGAGGCCAAAAAGGGAAAGTAGGTCAGATGATCATAAACATAACACACAAGTCAGAATATGGTTAGGAGCATTAAAAACAAGTAAGTCAAGTTCGACTTCATACGTACAGGTCAGATTCGCTGTCAATGCTAGGATATTGTAACACCATAATCCCCGACCCAACATTTAATAAAATAATTCAAATAAAAAACCAAAATTAGGGTCACACGTACTTCACCAGCATAGTACATCAAATACAAAACAATATTATGAAAATAAACAGCGAAAATGAACAAGTTCAGCATAAAAGTCTCAACAACCAAAAACTCCAAAATAAATATAGCATAACACAAATAGCAAAGACGTCTCATCCCCAATGCTACATATCAGAGCGACTCCTATAAGACCCAATGATACAAGTTAAAGAGACATCGAAACAATCCTCTAACTCAAGCAACTACTCTTGTACATGATTGTCTGTACTCCCGAAGAGCACAATTATCGTAACACCCCGTTTAGTGAATTAGATGTTTTACTATAGTTTAATTGTTGAATTCTATATATTGTGTGTTTTAATAGTTTTGGGATATAAGTGAGAGTGAGAACGAATTCGAATTATTTTATTAAATAGTCATATATAGTTTAGTAATAAAAGAAACGAGATAATTACAATAACATGGCATATAGAGGAATAAGGGGGAGAATTGACAATTGGGAGAATATTGAGGACATAATGGAGAGTTAGAGGAGTAAGTGAGGGTAGAAGTGAAAAACCATATAAAGAGGTTATTTTTAAAGGAGAGAAAATAGATAAGTGAGGTCAGTTTTGCAGTACGTGAAATTTGAAAAGAAAAGAGTGTTAGAGAAAGAGAAGGCTTGGGAAGAACCATCTATCCAACGAGCTTGAGAATCAAAGTTGCTAGGAATAACAAGGTAAGGGTGGGTAATTGTTTTCAATTGTGAATGATGTGAGGGAAGGGTAGACATAGGTTTTTATCATTATTTGGGTGTTGATAATTTCATGATGATAAATTGATGTATGTGAATCCTTAAAGATTTATGTTTATGATGATGAATTGTTATGTTGCAATCCTTGATCCTATGAGATGATGAAATCATGTGTTGATGATGATGAATTTGTGTGCTGATGATGAGGAATTGATGATAATAGATGGATTGATGTTATTGTAATGTTATGATTTTAACCCATGAGTATACAAGATGGTAAGTGATTTTTAGAATGTTAAGATAGCAGAAAATTGGGTCTGAAATGATATAATTTCTTAGCATAGGTTCTAACATAATAAAATAGTGAAAAGTGCTTTTAAAATGTGATTTTGGGACCAACGTAATAGTATGTACCAACCTATATGTTTTATGTGCCGACACATAGCCTTTAGAAAGGAGTTTTTTTGAAAATCTGGTTGTATGCCCCGACCTGAAATTCGTATGTGCCGACCTGAAATTGTTATGCGCCGACCTGAAATTCGTATGTGCCGACCTGAAATTGTTATGCGCCGACCTGAAATTATTTTGCCAAAATGTTAATACAGTTTCAATTAAAACTTTTGAACCGTATATCCAAATGACGAGTTGTTTGAAGCGTTGGAAAGCTAATAAATAGAACTTTAACATGGTATAAATAAGTGAACTGTATTCCCAATATTTCTATGTCAAATATATTTAGGAATGTGATTATTACTTGTTGTGTACACTATGAAGTCTTGTTGTAAGTGACGAACCTTGAGTGTTGTTACAATGATGTTGTTGTGATGTTGATGATGTTGATCAGGATTTGATGTTGATGATGTTGTTATGATCTGATGTTGATGATGTTGTTGTGATAATGTTGTTAATGATATAAATGTCCTAATATATGCATGATGTGTTTATGATGATTTGATATCCTAATAAATACGATGAGTATTGTGCACCACGAACCTTGAGTATATGGGAAATGATGAGTGAGGGGTTTCTCCTTGCTTGTTTAGAGTGTTTAGTGTACGTTCCGTCTGAGGGTGATATGTGACGCATTCGTTCATATATCATAGACTTTAGTGCAATACACATCTCAAACAAAGTCAAATCACTTCTGTTAAGACGTTTCAGATCCAAAATCTTTTCTCTCGTCCCCGTGCGGTCGAGATCCTGTTTTCCCGTAGTTGTATGAACTACGGATGGCATGAGGATTCCTATCCTTGGTGAGCACACTAATAACTAACTTTCCTTTTTCTCTCCCCAGTGCAATCGAGACCAACCAGATTAATCGAGCCTTTTCTTTCGCCGGTGTGCGATCAAGACCTTTTCCCGTTCGTAAGTCAAACTATGTTTGCTCTGATTTCTCATACCAGATAAGGACACGTAGGGACAGGACGGTGATATCTTGGCGAGAAACCTCCTCCCATCACCCATAATTTTCCAAACTACGTTGAATCTGAGTTTCCCATTGCACGAGGGAATACGTAGGCATAGGGCGGTGATGTTCTATCGAGTCTCTTTTTTCTTTTCCTTTTTTGTTTCCGTTTAGCAGTAGGTTTTAGATAACACACTATTTGATTAGACAACAAGCGTGGATCCTGTTGAGTACAATGGACGTGAGGGGTGCTAATACCTTCCCCTTGCGTAATCGACTCCCAAACCCAAGATTAGGTTGTGATGGCCTTGTCTTCTCCCTTTCTTCAGGTTTTCTTTGATCATTTCCTTTCCCTGTGTCGGAATAAATAACGTTTGATGGAGACACTTTTTTTTCTTCTGCTGGTTGTTTTTCACAATTGCGACAGATGGTGGCATACACGATCAGAAGAGGGGTAAATGTGTATGTGTTGTTGTTACATGTTGTGAATCATGCATCCATGTTGTCAGAACTTCTGTTCTATTTATATTATGGCCTCGATCCTATGGTGGGGATCGGGTACTAGTAGTTAATTCCTATAATAGAGGATTAGCGAAGCATTACTTATGGTGATGGTAATGATTTTTGGTGAGCCTCGATCCCATTGTGATGGATCGGGTGCGAGTAGTTAATTCCTATTATGGGGGATTAGTGAAGCATTACCTATGGTGATGGTAACGAGTTTTAGAGAGCCTCGATTGCATTGTAATGGATTGGGTGTGAGTAGTTAATTCCTATTATGAGGGATTAGTGCATACGGTGATGATAATGAGTTTTGGTGAGCCTCGATCCCATTGTGATGGATCGGGTACAAGTAGCTAATTCCTATTATGGGGAATTAGTGAAGCGTTACCTATGGTGATGGTAGCGATTTTGGTGTGCTCCAGTTCCAAGAGGGAATCGATTCTATGGTGGGTATCATGGAGTGAAATGAACCTAGGTGTTCATAATTTGGTACCACATGCATTGATTCAACAATGTTGCATTAGCATTCTATGTGGAATTGCATAATTTTGTTGGTGTTATATGATGTGGTGATACTTGTGAATGTTTTGTGATTATATGTGAGCCTTGTGATGGAAGTTGTATATGAGTTAGTTATGATGTTTGGGGTGTGAGTTTATGATATATGTTGATGTTATTGACTTGTTGCATATAATTGTTGCAATATATTATTTCTTACGTCTATTATAATTGATTATGATTACTCACCCCTTCTGTTTGAATGTTGCCTCCACGTGCGTAACACGCAGATACTCAGGAGTAAACTCCAAGGAAGTAAGTGGAAGCTAGCTATTGGAGTTCGTTTCAGTTTTTCGTTTTAAGTAGGAGGGATTCTACTCTGATTCATGTAACACTGGGTTGGGGTTGACGCTTGTCTTCTTAATTTCTTATGTTGTTTATTTCGAAGTATTTGCTAATAATTTCGTGGTGATATTCTAAGATGTTGAATTAAGTGTTGACGAAACTTATCCTTTGTTGAAGTTAAAGATGTTTGAGTTTAAGATTTAATTTTAGTTGTAGAATCATAATTGAATTTTTTTATGTTGAATCCGCTATGTTGTTTTTAAAAGAACTTGACATCGTAAAAGCCTCATAAATGAGTATGTTCGAATTAATAAATGTTTTTGTGTAACCCGTGTTATGGAGCATGATAATTGTGATGTTTTATGAAGTGTGACACCATTGTGGTTGTGTTTATATGATTAAATTAATCGTTATTTATGTGGGATTTTTAGAAGGGTGTTATAGACGCCACACCAACAAACAGGGTGTGAGAATACATTTAACAAATATTAACGGCGAAATTCAATAAAGCAGGATAGTAATAACGAATTATAAATCATCTCAATCACACTCAAACACAATGAAAATAAATAACAACGCAATACAATATTAATGCCATCAACTCCTTCTCAAATGCATGTGGCACCAAAATCATTAGGATCAGAGGTATGCTACTGATATTCTCGTGTCTCCAATTCTGGTTCCTCTCTGAACCGTGTCTCTCTCTGGACGTGAGACCGTTATAGTTCCTCTCTGAACCAGTCCATCACTGGACCAAATTCCTACATATCTCTGAAATAAATGAGTGCATGATTTTAAACAATACAAACATGCAACAACATCTACATCACACAATCACAAGTCTCAAAACATTCTCAAAAAGGTTCCACTCTTGAACCTATAGTTCGCCATACTCATGTCATCATTGTAATCCATCTTGATTATTGTTCTCAAAATCGTCAATAAAGGCCCCACTGTAATCCCTCTCTAGATTACCATGCTCAAATCGCCAATAAAGGTTTCACTGTAATTCCTCCATAAATTACTATGATCAAAAATATTTTTTTAAAAATAATTTTAATTATTTATCCTCAAAAAGGTAAAGTTATGTTATTACCCTAAACTTTAACTCATCAAAATACTCATTTAACTCAAAAAGTCTCAAATTTCATAATTTTCAAAATGTCTCAGAAATTATAATTTTTCAAAAATTCTCAAGAACTCATATTTTCTCAAAAATTCATATTTTCTCAATTTTCAAAAACCAGCAATTTCTTCAATTTATTCAAAAATAACTCTAAGATCATCAAAAGGCCTCTAATGTTATAAAATGTTCAAAAATCATCAAATATAGAGACCGACAAATTGAAACGATTACCATAATCAAAAAATAATTTACAAATTTTTCAAAAAATATAAAATCATCTCAAAACAGTCCTAACATTATTAATTTAGAAATTAACCAAGTAGCTTAAAATGGACAAAACAATTGTTGTTCGAAACAATACGACTAGGCTTTATCAAAATGTAGAAAATGATAACAAATTTATTTGATGCCACGAAAATCAAACAAGTACTCATTCAATTACTCTCTAAGTACCAGGTTCAGTTTTATAATATATGGACACAATAAAATGGTAACCATAGCTAACTCTTCATATATGCAAAAGTTTGCTACTCAGTACTAAAATTCTCCATTCACCTAATTTAATATACCGATTACAGCCATTTGCAAACTGAACAGCTTGTTATGCCAAACAAGATTACGTCATATGCTAGTTTTATTTTATAGTTATAAAAAAAATCTAAAGCATGCGGCATCGTGTCTATGGCTTATCCAAATTAATCATGGCAACATGTGAAATCAAATTTCAGGGATATATTTAGAGCTTATTCATGTCAGATCAAATTGAAAATGAATTCTTAGCATTATTTTGACTTATTCAAACTTCAAGAATACATCTATGACCATATATTACCGGCAGTGATTCAAAAGCATAAATAGTTAATGGCATCAGAGAAAGAACCGGTAAAAATTTAAGTTTTATATTCATTAAAAATATGATTTATAAAGAGTTTATATAGAGTAACACTCTCACCTTACAAATCAATTTTATAGGGAAGAGTTAGGTCAAACTCTAATTCTATCATGGTATCACGAGCCTATCGATTCGAGCCGTCCACCGTTTATATATGCGCACCAATCTCCAAAAGTGTTGGGCTTATATATACGTACTAATTCTAAAAAGTGTTTGGTGCAAGGGGGTGTATTGAAAAAACCAAATTTCATACATCGATAATTTGGGTCACCCGCCGTTTATATCCACGCAAAAATCCAAGTCCAATATTGGTTTAAGATACAATCTAAAAATGATTTATATAGAGTGGAACCCCTCACCTTACAAGTCAGTTTTGTAGGGATGAGTTAAGTCAAACTCTAATTCTATCAGAAAGTGCAAATCTCAATCCAAAATTTTATGCACAATTAAAACAAGCAAATAATCTGATTAAATTGAATCAATTTTAATTTTAGAGACTAAACACGTGTTATAACAATGTGATACAACTACACATATTCATCAATAACATCATAATCAACAATAGGTTTGTAAACCTACAAACAACGACATTCTAGATAGATAATTTATTCAAAATCTATTTTTTGGGTCTCAGAGCAATCAAACCGACAAACAAATTCATTGATTACGCAAAGAAGGTTTTACTCAAACCTTACTTGGCCAAAATTACACAGATCATACGGAATATATCATACGCAATAAGAGAAAAATAGAATTACCCCAAAGCATTGATTAGAGGGTAAGTAACTCTCACAATCCTACACGCTTAAAATCACCCATTAGTAGACAATCCCCCACTTACTTTAGATTTGCAGCAAGGATGATGACTTCTCTCATCAAGCCTAATTTTTTTCCCCAAAATTCCATCCGTTCCTTCAGCTTCTTTTCACGTACTTTTAGAAAATGTTCTAACCTAGTTTCTACTTGCAATTTAGAATTTATATGGCCACCTTTCTTAAAATTATTCTTTTTGCTCAATTACTCTCAACTTCTCTCCTTTCACCTTACACTTTTTTCTAATTACACAAATTGCTCATTCTCCTATTTAATTAATTAAATTATTATTTAAATTAAATAAATATTCAACATAAATTATTATTTAAAGAGGATAATATAATTTCAATTATTTTATCTTATTACAAAATAATTAATATGACTAATTATGTGTAATAATTCAATAATATTATTATTTTATTTACGCTCAAATCTCAGATCTCCGATAATTAGTAAATTACTAAAACACCCTTATACTCTAAAAACATCAAAATCAAATATAATGAACAACTCACGCCAACAATTAAATAATATACTCTATTTAAAAGTTGAGGTGTTACAGATACCATATGAAGAGTCGCGAGAGGCAGTTACAAAATGTTCTGTGATGGCATGAGAGTTATAGTTATTGATGGGAGAGACGTTACCTGAAAATTATAAGGGCGACAGACATTATCTAAAGTTATCTTTATGAAGGATATGAAAGGACAAACATTAATGAATAAGGTGTGAATCGATCCATATAAATAGGAGACTTCTTGGATGAAAAAGGCAAGTGGGAATAACCTGAAAAACACGTAAATAGACACTTAAACCAATCATTTTAGACTCTCACTGGCTGATAATAGGGAAGTTAACCTTTTGGTGTTTTTTTAGAAAGAACATTTGGCGCCCATCGTAGGGCCTCGGTGAAACTTGCCCAGGCCACACAAAAATATCATCTAAATTGCTAATAGCCCAGTTGTGCGATGTGCGTGTCATCTCCTAGTTGAAGTGATCTATCTCCAGCACTGGATCTAACTTAGCTACTCGCGGTAGTGGAGACTCTTCGTCAACAGAATGAAACCTTACAAGATAGAGTTCATATTTTGCAGGCACAAAGTCAACAGGATGGGGACATAGAGAAAGAGCTTCTAGACTCCCAACCTTTGTTCGAGCCAATCTGAGATGATCAAGTTTCAGAGAACTTCAAACCACTATCGTTGGTAGCTTTTGATCGTAAAAGCGACCCTTTGGAGCATATTATTGCGATCAATAATCAGATGGCAATAGCAAAAGCTTTCGAATCTCTTAAATGCAAGCTCATGGATGGGACTTTTAAGGAATGAGCTCTGTGATGGTATATGAGTTTGCCTAGTTTCTTGGTTGTTAGCTACCAGGATTTAACGAAAAAGATGGTACGACAATTTTCAGCAAGGAAACATAAGAAAATGTCGACTACCAGTTTATTTTACATTCGGCAAGGGTACTCGAAATCCATCAGGGAATATCTAGTAAGGTTCAATGAAGAAAAAAATTAAGGTGTCTCATCTAAATCAGGAAATGTTCGTGGGGGCATTTTAGCATGGCCTTAAAGCTAGGTAGTTCAATGAATCCTTAGCACAAAAGTCGGCATCCAACATGGATGAGGTCATTACTAGAGCGGAATGCTACATGAAAGAAGAGAAAAGTAACATGGAAAAGAGGTCCCGAGATGCCAAAGAAAAAATGTGAATTAAATAGGAGGGATCTGAACATAGGAAGGATAACCCTAAGTCCGGACTTAGAGACCAGACAACGATGAGGCCATCTCGACATCCATTTGACAAAGAGACTGAATACACACCATTAAATTCCAGATGGAAGGATATCTTGAGAGAAGTTTATCACCTCAAATTGGTTCCTATACCGAGGTGTCCAAAAAGGGGTCCATGTTGTGTTGGGAAAAGATGAGAGTGTATGGTGTTCGTACCAAAGACTTCGTGGACACCATACAGAGAATTGTTATCAACTAAAAATGAAATTGAGATCTTAATTTAGAGAGGACGAATGTTGTCCTATGTTAAAGACGTCGGAGGATAGCCAAGAAAGAGAAGTCCTCCCCAGGAAGATACCAGCTCGAAAAACCCTACACAAAAGAAAGGGAAGAATACAGAGGAAGTATGTGAAGCCCGGATGACTCGTCATACATTGAAGACAATTGTTGGGGGATTTACAGGGGTAGGAGAAACTAGTTCGACCAGAAAAATGTATGCTCGGACAGTGATGCATGTCAGGCAGAAGCCTCCTTTTGAAGAAGAGGCAAGCCTGGCCATAATCAGTTTCTCTTGAAGAGATGTCGAAGGAGTATTAGCCCACAAAAATGACCTGATGGTGATCAAAATGCAAATTTGGGATTGGAGCGTGAAATGAGTCTTAGTAGATCTAGGAAGTTCAACAGATTTTTTAATTTGGGATCCATTCAAGAGGATGAATTTTGTTGTCACCTTTTAAAGGTACTTTAGTCGGATTTTCAGGAGAACATGTGCAAGTGCTTGGACATTTGCCCATGATAACGAATCTTTGTTGTGGAGACAACAAAAAAAGTGTTAAGGTGAGGTACTTAATTATCAATGCTATATCTCCCTACAATATTATTATTGGTAAACCGTCATTCAATGCCTTGGAGGTGACATTTCCACTTTATATCTCACACTGCAATATCCTCTCGAAGATGGCCGAGTAGGAGTAGGTAAGGGTGACTAGGAGTTAGCAAGGAAGTGTTATAAAAACAGTCTCAAACTCAAAAGAAAAGCTCAAACTAACGAACCAATAAAAGATGGTCATTTAAAAGGGAACTGATGACAATTTGTTATTACATAAAATTAGTCGAAGAATTGGGGGAAAATGAGCAAAATAAGAGCCAAATGAGGAAGAAAGACACAAGAGTGAGTGAAAAAAAATCCAAGTATGGAAGAATGAGACTTAGTTAAATTTTTGGTGAAAAGGGGTGAAAAACACGCAGGGATAATCACGCGCAACATCGCACGCCATCGCGTGCGTGATAGAGGAGATAAGGTTACATCGCGCGTGATGCTTCCATAATACGCGCGATGGTTGATTTTTCTGATGTGTTTTGACAGCTTTAAAAAAATTGCACTTTTATGGGGGGTTACGAAATTTGGCACTAGGAACACGATTTTACAACATCATAGGGTGATTTTGAGAGCATTGAAAGTCATTGGAGGTCAATCCTTCAAGGAAATTCATAAGCAATTTGTAACGCCCCGATTCTGAATTCCCATTAATTGTTGAGTCTTTTAATTTATTTAATTGATGTTTGTTTTAAATTGAGAAATTATATATTATTATGTGGTGTTTGCTTATTTTATCTATTTTTTACCGATTCGGAGAGTTTTCGGGGAATTAGAGTAAAAAGGGCATTTTAGACATTTAGCAATTTAGTGTGAGAATTGATTGGTAAGTGTTGGAAAGAATTTGAGAGGAAAGAAATAGAGATAGAAATAGAATAAGAGAGGAAAAGAAAGAAAGATAGTAACATAAGAAGAAAAACAAGAGAAAGAAAAGAGGAGAAGAGAAAGAGAAGAGAAAGTGGAGAGAAAAACCTAGAATCATCAAGGGATCATCACCAAAGCTTGCAATCAATCGGTAAGGGTGTGAAACTCCATCATCTCTTTAATGTATATGATTGTATGTGTATGTGTTTGGATTTTGTAGAGTTTCTACTCTTTTTCCACTTAGGTTAGAAGTTGGTTTTGTGAGTAGAATGAGGTTTTAATCGGTTAGAACTCGGATTAGGCGATGTAGTTTAGTCGGGTGATGGTAGAGTTGTGAAACTGAGACTGGTTTGGATTTAATCGGTTGGTTGTGTGGAGTTTGGGCTTTGGAACAGCCATGGAGGTTCTGTCTTCGCTGGCAAGTTCGCCAGGCGAAGTGAGTTGGCTAAGGTTCGCCAGGCGAGTGTGTAGCGAGCCTCAGCGAGTAATTCCAGAATTACTCCCAGTGGACTTCGCTGGGAAGTTCGCCAGGCGAAGGCCAGCGAGCATTCGCTGCGTGGCTTCGCCAGGCGAAGGTTGGCGAACCTGACAGTGTTATTTGTTTTGCTGTTTATTCATAGCATGATTTTTGGCCGATTCAATTATGATTAATGCCTATATGAATGATTGATGTGTGAACTGTTTCGACATGTCGTGCTATGGGTGGCCGAAAGGCGTGAATCCTAGATTGTAGAGCCAATGATGAATCTTGAACGTTTGATAATCTTGTGTATTTGCTTGAATTGAATAGAAACGCATTGATAGGCTGATATGTGTGTAAACCATGTGTGAAATGGTGCATAATGTGAATGCATGATAGATATATGCGATGTATGTGATAAATGCAATGAGTATGTTTGTAAACATAGTATGCATTCTGTGTTGATCGATCCCTCGGAGGATTAGCATTGTGTAGCATCTTAGTATGCATTTTTGTGTTGAATGATCCCTCAGAGGATTTGCAGAACCTCGTATGATACGATGGTTACATTAGATTCCTTGGAGAATCGGTTGCATTGTGTGATTCCTTGGAGAATCGGTTGCATTGTGTGATTCCTTGGAGAATCGGTTGCATTGTGTGATTCCTCGGAGAATCGGTCATAGCATGTAATCCCTTGGAGGATTGACTAGAGTATTTGATTCCGTGGAGAATCTGCAGAGTATTTGATTCCGTGGAGAATCTGCTGAATATTCGATTCCATGGAGAATCTGATGAATATTTGATTCCGTGGAGAATCTGCTGAATACTTGATTCCGTGGAGAATCTGCTGAATACTCGATTCCTTAGAGAATCTGTTGAAATGAGTCGGTACCGCATTTGCATCTGCATAGAGTCGTGTGTCGGTCTCTATGAGTTGCATGAGTCATTTGTGTATGATGCATTAGTTGTATGAATGTAACTGTGTATGTTATATATGATTCTTTGGAGGAACATATAGTGAATGTTCATGAGCATGTGTAGAGGCATGATTAATTGTATATGCTTAATGTGGTGAGAACATAATTTGAGTATAACTTGTACAAATATGAGTATATGTATATATACAATTTTATGCATTAACTGTTATGATATTGTTTCTCACCCTTCTGCTGTTTTATAATGCTCTATGAGGCATTGCAGAGTAGGAAGCTGGAGGTTCTTTTTGTGAAGCGATGTCTTCATTCTTTTTGGTCAATGGCTCTGATATGTAACATATGGGTAGTTAGGAAGCCTTTGACTCTTTTGGAGTTACGTTTGTTTTGATTCCTTGTGATACATTTGTGTATGTATCCGCTGTGGATATGGTTGTAAAGCATGAATTGATTGTATGGTTGTATATACTTTTATGTATGTGATCGATTCAATATTTGGATGTTTACGCTTTTATTCTAAATATTGAGATGTGGGTTACCCATTGTTGCATATCTATTTTGAGCAGGTATTGTATGTGTTTAATTTCATGATAATGTGATGCGCCTCTTATATACCATGTTTTAATTAAACTCTGATGAAATAAATTTTCTAAGTGCCTAATTGATTAATTGTATTAATTTGGGGGTATAGAAAGGGGGTGTTACATTAAGTGGTATCAGAGCCAGTGTTGAGTCAGTTGTGTCTGTCTTGTTGTTGTGTTGGTTGAACGGTTGTTTAACCTTGTTGTTATTTTTGGGAATCCTCAGAATATGGCAGGTCGTAATGACAATGCTATGGCAGCAGCGTTAGAGGCTATGGCCAGAGCTGTGCAGGGTGCACCCAACGTGAATGCGAATGATGAGTTCAGGAAGAACCAACCACCGGTGTTCAAAGGGAGATTTGATCCGGATGGTGCTCAGATATGGTTAAAGGAAATTGAGAGGATCTTTAGGGTGATGGATTGTGCTGAAGGGAACAAGGTGAGACTAGGGACTCACATGCTGAGAGAAGAGGCTGATGACTGGTGGGTCAGCGTGAGGTAAGTTCTTGAGGTCGACGATGAGGAGATTACGTGGGATTTATTTCGTACTGAGTTTCTAAGGAAGTATTATCCCGAAAGTGTTAAAGGGAAGAGAGAAATGGAATTTCTGGAGTTGAAACAAGGTAATATGTCGGTGGTGGACTACACCGCTAAGTTTAGTGAGTTAGTGAAGTTTCACCCTCACTATGATGCGGTTACGGCGGAATTTTCCAAATGTATCAAGTATGAGAATGGCTTGCGTCCTGAGATAAAGCAAGCGGTGGGTTATCAAAGAATACGAAGATTTTCAGATTTGACCAAGTGTTTCTCCTTGGGGTGCGCCGGTATTGTTGGTAAAGAAGAAGGATGGTAGTATGCGATTGTGTATTGATTATCGGCAGTTGAATAAGGTGACAATTAAGAACAAGTATCCGCTTCCAAGAATCGATGATTTGATGGATTAATTAGTTGGAGCCCGTGGTTTTAGTAAGATTGATTTGAGATCCGGTTATCACCAGATTCGGGTTAAGGAAGAAGATATTTCGAAGACGACTTTTAGAACACGATATGGTCACTATGAGTATACGGTGATGCCATTCGGAGTTTCTAATGCGCCGGGTGTTTTCATGGAATATATGAACCGTATCTTCCACGAGCAGTTGGGTCGTTTTGTGGTAGTGTTTATCGATGACATTTTGATTTATTCTAAGTCTCGAGAGGAACACGAAGAACATTTAAGGATTGTGTTGCGGATTTTGAAAGAGAAGAAGTTGTACGCAAAGTTGTCTAAGTGTGAGTTTTGGTTATCGAAGGTGAGTTTTCTTGGACATATTATTTCCGAAAATGGTATTAGTGTGGATCCATCCAAGATCGATGCGGTAATGCAATGGGAGACTCCAAGATCAGTTACGGAAATTCGAAGCTTTTTTTGGGCTTGGTCGGTTACTACCGGAGGTTTATCGAAGGATTTTCAAAGTTAGCACTTCCGTTAACGCAGTTGACTTGTAAAGGAAAGGCTTTTATTTGGGATGTTAATTGTGAAGAGAGTTTCATGGAATTAAAGAGAAGGTTAACGACAGCGCCAGTTTTGATTTTGCCGAATCCTACGGAACCTTTTGTGGTTTATTGCGATGCTTCTTTGTCAGGATTGGGTGGTGTATTGATGCAAGATGGGAAGGTCGTGGCGTATGCTTCTAGACAGTTGAGAGTACATGAAAAGAATTATCCTACTCATGATTTTGAGTTAGCGGCCGTAGTGTTCGTTTTGAAAATTTGGAGGCACTATCTTTATGGTGCAAGATTTGAAGTTTTTAGCGATCACAAGAGTTTGAAGTATTTGTTTGATCAAAAAGAATTGAATATGAGGCAAAGGAGATGGCTAGAACTTTTGAAGGACTATGATTTTGGTTTAAATTATCACCCGGGTAAGGCGAATGTGGTAGCCGATGCCTTAAGTCGGAAGTCGTTGCACGTGTCTACTTTAATGGTTAGAGAGTGGGAACTCTTGGAGAACTTTAGAGATTTGAGTTTGGTTTGTGAGTTAACACCGAGTAGTGTGAAGCTGGGTATGTTGCATGTCACGAATGATTTCCTTGCTACGGTGTGTGAAAAGAAAAAGTTGGATTTGAAATTTGTGGATTTGATGACGAATGGAAATGAAGATTTCAAAGTTGATGAATTAGGAGTTTTGAGGTTTCGAGGTCGTATTTGTATTCCCGATGATGCGGATTTGAAAAAGATGATATTGGAAGAGGGACATCAGAGTAACTTGAGTATTCATCCGGGAGCGAATAAGATGTATCAGGATTTGAAGAAGATCTTTTGGTGGTCTGGATTGAAAAGCGATGTTGCTCGTTTTGTGTACTCGTGTTTGACTTGCCAGAAGTCTAAGGTGGAGCATCAGAAGCCTAGTGGATTGATGCAACCGTTGGATATTCCGGAATGGAAATGGGATAGTATATCGATGGATTTTGTTACGGGATTGCCGAATACGCAAAGAGGACATAATGCTATTTGGGTAATTGTTGATAGGCTTACTAAATCGGCTCACTTTATTCCGGTTGATATTACTTATTCTTTGGAAAGGTTGGCCGAGATTTATGTTGGCACTATTGTGAAGCTTCATGGAGTTCCTAAGAGTATTGTGTCAGATAGAGATCCTAGATTTACTTCAAGATTTTGGGAGAGTTTTCAAGGTGCCTTGGGTTCTAAGTTGAGATTAAGTTCGGCATATCATCCGCAAACATATGGTCAAACCGAGAGGACGATTCAATCGTTAGAAGATTTGTTGCGTGCTTGTGTGCTTGAACAAGGTGGTGCGTGGGACGGTTATTTAGCGTTGATTGAGTTCACCTATAATAACAGTTTCCATTCGAGTATTGGTATGACGCCATTTGAGGCTTTATATGGTCGGAGATGTCGAACACCTCTGTGTTGGCATGAGACAGGTGAAAAGTCGGTAGTTGGTCCGGAAATGGTACAGCAAACGACGGAAAAGGTGAAATTTATTCGGGAAAAGATGAGAGCTTCTCAGAGTAGACAGAAAAGTTATCATGATAAAAGGAGAAAGGATCTCGAGTTTCAAGAGGGCGACCATGTGTTTTTTAGAGTTACACCGGTTACGGGTGTGGGTCGTGCTTTGAAGTCGAGAAAGTTGACTTCTCGTTTTATTGGCCCGTATCAGATTGTCGCAAGAGTTGGTGCTGTGGCTTATCGTGTGGCGTTACCTCCGAACCTTTCAAATTTGCATGATGTATTCCATGTCTCGCAACTTCGGAAGTATGTTCCGGATCCGTCACATGTTATCCCAATGGATGAAGTTGAAGTAAGAGATAGCCTTACAGTTGAAGTTTTACCGGTTAGTATTTTGGACCGCGAAGTTAAGAAACTAAGAGGCAAGGATATTGCGCTTGTGAAAGTGTCCTGGGGAGGTGCCACAGAAGGCAACATGACTTGGGAATTGGAGAGCAAGATGCGAGAGTCGCATCCGGAGTTGTTTGAATCAGGTAATATTTTCGAGGACGAAAATTTCTAAAGTGGGGGAGAGTTGTAACGCCCCGATTCTGAATTCCCATTAATTGTTGAGTCTTTTAATTTATTTAATTGATGTTTGTTTTAAATTGAGAAATTATATATTATTATGTGGTGTTTGCTTATTTTATCTATTTTTTACCGATTCAGAGAGTTTTCGGGGAATTAGAGTAAAAAGGGCATTTTAGACATTTAGCAATTTAGTGTGAGAATTGATTGGTAAGTGTTGGAAAGAATTTGAGAGGAAAGAAATAGAGATAGAAATAGAATAAGAGAGGAAAAGAAAGAAAGATAGTAACATAAGAAGAAAAACAAGAGAAAGAAAAGAGGAGAAGAGAAAGAGAAGAGAAAGTGGAGAGGAAAACCTAGAATCATCAAGGGATCATCACCAAAGCTTGCAATCGATCGGTAAGGGTGTGAAACTCCATCATCTCTTTAATGTATATGATTGTATGTGTATGTGTTTGGATTTTGTAGAGTTTCTACTCTTTTTCCACTTAGGTTAGAAGTTGGTTTGGTGAGTAGAATGAGGTTTTAATCGGTTAGAACTCGGATTAGGCGATGTAGTTTAGTCGGGTGATGGTAGGGTTGTGCCACTGAGACTGGTTTGGATTTAATCGGTTGGTTGTGTGGAGTTTGGGCTTTGGAACAGCCATGGAGGTTCTGTCTTCGCTGGCAAGTTCGCCAGGCGAAGTGAGTTGGCGAAGGTTCGCCAGGCGAGTGTGTAGCGAGCCTCAGCGAGTAATTCCAGAATTACTCCCAGTGGACTTCGCTGGGAAGTTCGCCAGGCGAAGGCCAGCGAGCATTCGCTGCGTGGCTTCGCCAGGCGAAGGTTGGCGAACCTGACAGTGTTATTTGTTTTGCTGTTTATTCATAGCATGATTTTTGGCCGATTCAATTATGATTAATGCCTATATGAATGATTGATGTGTGAACTGTTTCGACATGTCGTGCTGTGGGTGGCCGAAAGGCGTGAATCCTAGATTGTAGAGCCAATGGTGAATCTTGAACGTTTGATAATCTTGTGTATTTGCTTGAATTGAATAGAAACGCATTGATAGGCTGATATGTGTGTAAACCATGTGTGAAATGGTGCATAATGTGAATGCATGATAGATATATGCGATGTATGTGATAAATGCAATGAGTATGTTTGTGAACATAGTATGCATTATGTGTTGATCGATCCCTCGGAGGATTAGCATTGTGTAGCATCTTAGTATGCATTTTTGTGTTGAATGATCCCTCGGAGGATTTGCAGAACCTCGTATGATACGATGGTTACATTAGATTCCTTGGAGAATCGGTTGCATTGTGTGATTCCTTGGAGAATCGGTTGCATTGTGTAATTCCTTGGAGAATCGGTTGCATTGTGTGATTCCTCGGAGAATCGGTCATAACATGTAATCCCTTGGAGGATTGACTAGAGTATTTGATTCCGTGGAGAATCTGCAGAGTATTTGATTCCGTGGAGAATCTGCTGAATATTCGATTCCGTGGAGAATCTGATGAATATTTGATTCCGTGGAGAATCTGCTGAATACTTGATTCCGTGGAGAATCTGCTGAATACTCGATTCCTTGGAGAATCTGTTGAAATGAGTCGGTACCGCATTTGCATCTGCATAGAGTCGTGTGTCGGTCTCTATGAGTTTCATGAGTCATCTGTGTATGATGCATTAGTTGTATGAATGTAATTGTGTATGTTATATATGATTGTTTGGAGGAACATATAGTGAATGTTCATGAGCATGTGTAGAGGCATGATTAATTGTATATGCTTAATATGGTGAGAACATAATTTGAGTATAACTTGTACAAATATGAGTATATGTATATATACAATTTTATGCATTAACTGTTATGATATTGTTTCTCACCCTTCTGCTGTTTTATAATGCTCTATGAGGCATTGCAGAGTAGGAAGCTGGAGGTTCTTTTTGTGAAGCGATGTCTTCATTCTTTTTGGTCAATGGCTCTGATATGTAACATATGGGTAGTTAGGAAGCCTTTGACTCTTTTGGAGTTACGTTTGTTTTGATTCCTTGTGATACATTTGTGTATGTATCCGCTGTGGATATGGTTGTAAAGCATGAATTGATTATATGGTTGTATATACTTTTATGTATGTGATCGATTCAATATTTGGATGCTTCCGCTTTTATTCTAAATATTGAGATGTGGGTTACCCATTGTTGCATATCTATTTTGAGCAGGTATTGTATGTGTTTAATTTCATGATAATGTGATGCGCCTCTTATATACCATGTTTTAATTAAACTCTGATGAAATAAATTTTCTAAGTGCCTAATTGATTAAATGTATTAATTTGGGGGTATAGAAAGGGGGTGTTACATTTAGTGGTATCAGAGCCAGTGTTGAGTCAGTCGTGTCTGTCTTGTTGTTGTGTTGGTTGAACGGTTGTTTAACCTTGTTGTTATTTTTGGGAATCCTCAGAATATGGCAGGTCGTAATGACAATGCTATGGCAGCGGCGTTAGAGGCTATGGCCAGAGCTGTGCAGGGTGCACCCAACGTGAATGCGAATGATGAGTTCAGGAAGAACCAACCACCGGTGTTCAAAGGGAGATTTGATCCGGATGGTGCTCAGATATGGTTAAAGGAAATTGAGAGGATCTTTAGGGTGATGGATTGCGCTGAAGGGAACAAGGTGAGACTAGGGACTCACATGCTGAGAGAAGAGGCTGATGACTGGTGGGTCAGCGTGAGGCAAGTTCTTGAGGTCGACGATGAGGAGATTACGTGGGATTTATTTCGTACTGAGTTTCTAAGGAAGTATTATCCCGAAAGTGTTAAAGGGAAGAGAGAAATGGAATTTCTGGAGTTGAAACAAGGTAATATGTCGGTGGTGGACTACACCGCTAAGTTGACTGAGTTAGTGAAGTTTCACCCTCACTATGATGCGGTTACGGCGGAATTTTCCAAATGTATCAAGTATGAGAATGGCTTGCGTCCTGAGATAAAGCAAGTGGTGTGTTATCAAAGAATACGAAGATTTTCGGATTTGACCAAGTGTTTCTCCTTGGGGTGCGCCGGTATTGTTGGTAAAGAAGAAGGATGGTAGTATGCGATTGTGTATTGATTATCGGCAGTTGAATAAGGTGACAATTAAGAACAAGTATCCGCTTCCAAGAATCGATGATTTGATGGATCAATTAGTTGGAGCCCGTGTTTTTAGTAAGATTGATTTGAGATCCGGTTATCACCAGATTCGGGTTAAGGAAGAAGATATTTCGAAGACGGCTTTTAGAACACGATATGGTCACTATGAGTATACGGTGATGCCATTCGGAGTTTCTAATGCGCCGGGTGTTTTCATGGAATATATGAACCGTATCTTCCACGAGCAGTTGGATCGTTTTGTGGTAGTGTTTATCGATGACATTTTGATTTATTCTAAGTCTCGAGAGGAACACGAAGAACATTTAAGGATTGTGTTGCGGATTTTGAAAGAGAAGAAGTTGTACACAAAGTTGTCTAAGTGTGAGTTTTGGTTATCGAAGGTGAGTTTTCTTGGACATATTATTTCCGGAAATGGTATTAGTGTGGATCCATCCAAGATCGATGCGGTAATGCAATGGGAGACTCCAAGATCAGTTACGGAAATTCGAAGCTTTTTTTGGGCTTGGCCGGTTACTACCGGAGGTTTATCGAAGGATTTTCAAAGTTAGCACTTCCAAAGACATGAGTCAATAACTAGAGGCCCAAAGTATTTCATTTAAAATTTTGATTAATTAATTAATCATAAAAATAATAATAAAATATTAATAATTAATTAATTAATTAAAATAATATTAATAAATTAATTATCCTAGTCAATAAAAATTCTTAAATTAAATTTTTTTAAATGATCTGGCATTGACATGTCATCTTAGATAGTGTCACATCATTAAAAAAAGTTTAAAATTGGAGACGGACTAAAATCAAACTCAAAACTTAAAAAAAAAAAGACCAAAATCTGATTTTTAAAATGGGGGGATCAAAATCCAAAAAAATACAAAATAGATGTACCATAGTTGCAATTAAGCCTACTTATTATTTGAAATATTTTGTTAATCTGTTGTTAGACACATAGAGATTTTTGACCTATAGTCTGTGTTGGACCTAAGACAATTGTCATACTTAAACCGATTGAATAGGGATATGAGACCTCGAGTAGTAGCACAGAAAATTAACAGTATGTACATCGCCTAACACTGCTTACACTGGCGGACTATGCATAGAAAGCTCTGAGTAGTTGTTAGTGAGTTATTTCGAGAAATTTGATTATAACGATTTTGTTAATTCGCCGTAAAATTATAAAAATAAAATAAATCATATAAAACATCATACATCAAATAAAAAAATAAAGATATTCTAAAACACAACGTAACTGCACTCATAACATAGATTCCTCGTTTAGTATCTCACATTGGTTTATAATTAAAAGAAATTATTTCACATTGTTTTTCTTTATTATTCTCTTGCTTTATATATTTTGATGGGATATTTGGTAAACTCTTTATGATATATAGTGATAACGCATTGAGGTAGGCAACAAACCAAGTTGTGTTAATTTTGAAAAGTTTGCTGTCGTTTTCAAGATATGCTTTATTCTTCTTACTAGCTCTTTCATATTTGGATAATGTAATGCACCAACTTGCATGTATAATATGACAATTCAAAAATAACTTGCATATATAATATTACAATTCAAATATATGAAGGAGAAGATAATCAAACTCAATAAAAAATAGTGGTGGTAGTTAAGTCTTTTTTATATATTTTAGTGCCAAAAGGTAGAAACCTTATATTTGTGAATATGTCATACTTCCGGGTACATGATGTATCAATGGATATAAGGGGGGTTTGTTATTTGTTTTCAAGTTTTATTATTTTTAATTTTAAATATATTTTTTGTAAAAATATATTTTCAGAATTAGTAAAAATTATTTGAATTTATTATTTATAAATAAAAAGAGTAATAATGTTTTTTATTCTATAAAAAGAGTAATGTTGATCTATAATATCTTAAATATTTATTATTAAAGATTTTATAATCAAAAGTACATAAATTAAAAAATATATATTTTTATGAAAAAAATATTTTAAATAGTTTTAAATTTAAATTATTTTTAAAATTTTAATATCTAAAAAATCATAACAAAAGGATAAAACGTTGAACATTATTTTATGAGGAGTTACTTAAATTAATTTTTCTGTTGGTATTTGTTTTCAAATTATTTATAAATATTTTTTAGCAAAAAATATGTAATACTATAAAATTACTTTATAATAAAAATAATACAAATTTACCGATTCAAATTTCATTCTTTTTACATATTTGAGGATACTTTTAAAGTAGGTTAATTTTGCATATTTTTTCAGTTGCCAAGATCTCCTCTCACTTTTTTTAAAAAAAAATAAATGTAAAATAATCTTCAACATTTACAATTATTAAGTTATATAAATATATTAGAATTTTCAATTAATTTATTTCTTTAGAATACTATAGAATATATTTGTGACAATTAGTATCGTTTTGAAAGTAATTTTTAAATTAAAATTTTTCAAATGCTATTTATGATCAACATTGCTTCAAAATAAACTGAATGAAATAATCAGTCAATGTATTATGAGTGAAATGTTAGAATTGTTTGTGATTTGACCTGATCAGGAGGGGATCACGGACTGGCCACACTCTGCTGGGCCGCTACCTGTTCACCGGGGTGAGAAAGAGGAGGGGGGTGTACATGCAAAACACTCTGATGCCCAAGTAAGAAGTTGGACAGAGAGGAAGCAATAGTACAGAAAAAGGGGCAAGAAGAGTTACCTGACCCTCTTGAGGAAGAGGGTATTTATAGAGAGACCCCAGCGCTGGGCCAACGGTCATTCGAGGTGGGCTGGATGACCAGGCCCAACCCTAATGACTGCTAGGGCTTACGTGGCGTAGTGAAGACCAGGACGTGGTCTTCGCCCTAGTTCAACTGCTCCTAGATCCTCGGAAAGTGGGTTTGACCGGCTCTTTCGGAGGTGGGCAGCTGGCCGGTGACGTGTCCCCGCGGAGGGGAGCACGTGGAGAACGTGCGCCGAGCACGTTATTCTCCCCGCGAAGGGGAGCCCGGACGGTTCTGCCCGTCCGGCGTGGTGGACGAAAAAAGGGGTGTGGAGACGTAGCTTGTGTTCGGCGGCTTGCCCTGCTCGTCTCGAAGGGGCGCGTGCCTGGCGTGCCCGGTTCGCTTGTTGGTCCGCACGTGGTATTGGGCCTGCCGAGGTTAGGCCCATACCGGAACAGTTTGGATATAAAAATTTGATTAAAGTTTTCCCATCTAGGAAAATCAATATAAATCACAAGGGTTTTATTTACTTCCAACGTTTCATATTTTAATTTTATTGATAAATAAACATTAGAGTGTATTTAGAGGAGAAGGTAATCGAGAATTTTTAAAAATTTCAAATTTTAAACAATAAAACAATTTAATTAAAATTAATTTATTTTTAAATTCTTTTATTTAGATGAAATATTAAAATAATTCATGATAAAGTTTTTGAAATTGTTTTCATAAATTCATAAAAATTTAGGCCCAATTTAAAATATGAAAAATATGAACCAATATGTAATTTTTAAAAATTTCAAGAGATCAATTTTTAAAAATTTAAAATTATCACAGATTTATTTGAAATTTTTGAGAAGTTTGAGAGTGAGTTTGAAACCAAATGTCATTCCAACATCTCACACTATATAAAGTCTAAAAATTTATTATGACATTGGTAGTATCTAAGGTACACCAACTTTTATACAATGCTAATGAAATATTCTTTTCTGATGGAATATATTCTAATTTGTGCCTTTCCAACATAGGTTAAAAAATTTACGAATAAAAAATTCGTATTGAAAAATATAATAAAATTATTAATAATTAATTTGTATTAAATTTAAAATGTAATTTTTAATAAATTTTATTATATTAATCTTTTAATTTGTTCCCCTAAAACAAGTTACCATTACTCTTATTATTTTTACAACAAATTTTATATTGAATTTTGTGTATATTAAATTTCTATTTTAAAATTTTCAAAACAATTTAGGAAATTTTAAGATGTAGAATTAATTTTTAATTGATTTTAACGTGATTTTTTTAAAGTAGAATTAATTATTCTTGAAGATTTGTAACTTTTAAAATTAATTATAACTTTTACACACAAATGTATTATTTAAGTTATTTTTTACAAGAATGAATATAAACATAAATTATTTTATTTTTAACATATCTTTAATCATAATTATTTTTATAAAGTTTATTTTCTTCAAAGCGTTGAGCCAAACATATCTAAATGCATAGTTTTAAAAATTAGATTGAATCGGTCAGTCTGATCGGTTGAACTAAGAATTAGAGTGTAAATTAGTCTAATTTAATTGTTGGATCAAGTATGTAATTGAATCGATGACAATTGGTAAAAACCAGTGTAAACTGATAAAAAAAATCAATGATTTTAGAAAACTGGCGGTTTAAGTGTTTTATTTTAATTAAAACATCGTTGTTTTTCATTATTTTAAAAAATATAAATATAAATATAAGAGAAAGTTGTTATTCTTTCATTTAAAAATTGGTGATAACGATCTTAAATAATAGAGACTATTGCAGTATTATAATATTGATAATATTGATAGGTGGCGAAATTTGAACGTACTCTATTTTCTCTCCTATGTGATTGATATCATTGGTGTTTATTAGTTGAGTTGGATGTTGCATAAAGTAAATGGTAATGCATGTTTGATAAACAACAAATATAATTTTATATTTGAAATTGATACTTTGATTAAAATTTCAAATCAATTACTTGACTCAAACTTATAATTGACTCAAATTTGAATTTAAATTATGAACTCCTGAAATCATGATATTTTTAAATTTGTTAGGTATTAGTGATTTATTTTAGATATTAAGTCATTCGTTCGACCAATTTAATACCTATATAATTTTGTTATAGCGACAGATTTATTCAACCAAATTATTCAGTTTTATCTGGTTTAGTCATGTGGTCCAACCAGCGATTCAGTAGTTCGACCAATGAACATGTGACCTAATATCCTCACCGGTTTTGTTCGATGAACGGTCCGATTTTTAAAATATTGACTAAATGCATGCTAACACAATAATTAGAATATGTTTGATTTCCATTTTAAATGATGAAATAAAGCAATTTTAGGAGTATATAGTTAATTTTGAAGTGTTTGGTTCATACTAGGATTGACAATGAATTGAACCAACTTGAAAATAGTTCGAAATTCGATTTGAAAAATAAATTATTGAATTAGATTCATGAACCAAATGAGGTAAATATGAGCGAAAAATTAAGTTCGTTAACTAAATGAGTTGAACTTGAACTATACATAGTTCAACTCGTTAGATTCATAAGTCAACTCGATTATATATAAAAATGATTTAATCATATTTAATTGTTGGATTAAAGGTTTACTTCAAATCTTAACCCTATATTATCTCTTCCGTGCTAGTTATGACAATAAAGCTAACAATTGCATTTAAAGTCATTCTTGTTGGAGACATTATGACATTTGCTAAAATAACACATGTAATGAAGGTTGTAAGTGGTGTAATCATTTTATGATGGAAATATATCAATTTATAGTAATTTTTGGTGTACTATTTCATTAAATTTGTAAGGTTTCTAAATATTTAGATGAAGTTGTGAATTTTTTAGACAAATTTAAATTCCAATTGAGTGGTTTTTGAATTATACTTTCAAATGCATCTCTTGAAAGCTATGTAGTTTTTAAATTAGTAGATTTTTGAAATAAAATTAAATTTTAATATGATAACTTTTATTTTATTTCATATTTTTTTAAAAATATTATTTTAAATTGTCATAAATATTTAAAAATGACTTTTAAGTCTGTCAAGCAAATGAGTTGAATCTAACAAGATAAACTGAATTGTTCGCGAACTTATAACGAGTCAAGTTTGAATTTAAAAAAAAATTTGTGTCGAACTCAAACCAAAATTTGAACTGAACCAATAGTTAACAAGTCGAACAGAGCTGAGTCGAGTCAAGCTGAGGCGAGTTCAACTCGACTCTGTTGAAATATAAGATTATATTAGATTAGATTAGATTAGATTAGATTTAATATTTAAATATAATCCAAGTTGTGTTAGCCCAATCTCAATTTGGGTTGTATGTAAATAGTCATAGTATGTATCATTATTTATAACAATTCATTCAATAAATCCTTATTTCCTTATTTTCTCTCTTTGTCTCCTCACTAAAAGTGTCTCACGCACTAACAAATTAGTATCTAGAGCTCTGGTTAGATTCTTGATCGTTTTTTCAAGAATCACACATCAGAGATCGTGTTTCCGGGATCGTAGGTTATTGTTGATCAATCGTTGCAAAGATGAATGATAGTAGAAATTTACCAAACTCCCTTCCAACTCTTGAAAGCAAGAATTGGCTTCGATGGAGAAAACAGATGCAATCTCTATTTGGCTTTTATGAAACCTTATAAGTGGTTAATAATGGTGTTCCTGTGCTTGATGAGGATGCAACTGAAGCACAGAGAACCGCTCACAAGGATGCCAAGAAGAATGTGCCGTTACTGCGAAAAAGGGTCCGACAAAGACAGAAGAGTCGCCACCGTTCGTTATTTATCTCAAAGAGAGGGAAATAAAATGATCAGAGAAAACCTACGAAAAAGGGAAAAGACAGGTCATCGCAACCAAATCTTGGGTTCGGAAGTCGGTTACGCAAGGGAAAGGTATGAGCACCCCTCACGTCCATTGTACTGAACGAGATCCACGCTTGTTATCTATCTAAAAGGGTGTTAATCTATCAAAAGGATGGCTCACAAGGATAAAAGAAAATAAAAGAGACTCGATAGAGCATCACCACTATATGCCTACGTATTCCCTCGTGCAATGGGAAAGTCAGAGTCAACGTAGTTCGGAAAACTACGGGTGAAAGGGGGAAAGGTTGCTCGCCGAGACATCGCCGTCTTGTGCCTACATATCCTCACCTGGTATGAGAAATCAGAGCAAACGTAGTTCGGGCTGACACGACCGCTGGTTGGTTAAAGTGTTTTAACTGAGTAGGGTTAAACCTTCGTTCTACCAGTTAGGGACGATGCCTGTTTGCGGTAGAGCCAAGACTTAACACACTCTTTCTGAAAATGATTTGCAAACAATCCTGAAGGATAAAAAAGGTTTGATGTTTTGTTTTGTGTTTTTTAGCAAGAAGTGAATTGAGTTAAGTTTGAAACTCGTGTTGCACTAAAGACTATGACTTGAGAGCGAATGCGTCGCATATCTTCCAAAGGGAATACGCTAAACACTCTAAACAGTATGAGAGGAGGCCCCCCATCTATTATTCCTCAAGTACTTAAGACTCGTAGCGTACAACATTTATTATCCTTTATTAAGTGTCTTAAGATGGTTATGAGATGAGATGAGAAGACACAAACTCTAAGGGGAAACTAATCAACCCTAATGTTATCATGCAAAGTGATCCTAAAGTTGGGATTGAAAGGGGAAATATATCCTAATGTTATCATGCAAAGGATTGAACACCTAATGTCTCTCCTACTCCCATCTTAAATAGAGGGACTAGGAATCCTAAAGGGTCATGGCAAAAGACCAAGTAAACACCTAGAAATTCAATCACATATGAAAAGAAAATGAGAGATGAAAGTGACTTAAACAAGTCAATGCAATAAGAGATGCAAACATGAAATGCAAATACAAATGCAAGAATGCAACAAGACTAAAAAACAAGAGACTCAAATACAAGCAAGTGACTTAAAACAAGTCAACAAGAGATGAGATGAAATGGGAGAAGCAAACTCCTACAACCATTACCATCAATCATCAAGAAAAAAAGGTGATATCCTAAGATGCACACACAAAGAAAAGAGGGAGGAAAAGAGTGTTGGGCAGCAACCACCACAAGCACATCTCAACCATACAATTCTTTAAGATCAAGCAAAGAAATGCAACAAAACAATGCAAAACAATCACCAATGTTCATGACAAACTCAAAGTGCAAAAACAAGCACCAAATCATCATGAACAAGCGCTTATCCACCAAGGGAAGAAGCGAATCACAAATGGAATTATCCAAATTCAGAGTCGGAACATCAAGCAAGCACAAGAATGATCATGTCACATTGAAGAACCAAAGTTTAAACAATTATCTCACACTTTGAACAAGTGGAAAGACATGATTCAAAGAACACTTATGGCACAAGATATACATCCAAGAATGAGGAAACATGTCAAAATAATCCACATAAATGCATCACATCAATCCATGAAGGTTACATGTGGAAAGAAATCCAAACATGCTTGAAAACAACCAAAAAAGACATTCTGGTTCAGTGTTAACTGGTTAACGCTTTTGGTTAACCGGTTAACCACTTGAAAATTTCAGAAATTGCACTGGTTAACCTGTTAACCAGTTTGGTTAACCCGTTAACACTGTACCAGAAGCAAAAAACAACAATTCAAAAGCACTTTCAATAATGAATTCAATGTGCAATCATCCAAATGATCATGTAATCAATTATGCACGAATTTAACACCAAAAATTAGTCATCAAACATCAATTAAACTTCATCAAGCATTGAGGTCACAAAGATCAAAGATCAAAATCAACAATATGGATCAAAAAGCATCAAAAGCCATAGATCTACATTGTGATTATCCAAATAAGCTCAAAACAGAATTAGATCTAGAATTGTCAACCTACAAAGCGGAGATTTGCTTTAGTGAATGTTGATTAACTTGAAATGAGTAGATCCAAGCAAGAAACCCGGAGATTCTTCAAGATCCAAGAGCTTTCTTGTTGTAGAAATGAAGATCAAACAAGATTAAGCAAAACGATACAAATAAGCACTTCCAAATTAGCTTCCAAATTCAGATCCAAATCCAAACGAAAATTGAATGGTGAATTGAAGATTATGGAGATAAATGATGGAGGTTTAGCTCTAGAATTCTATGATTCCAATGAAGAATCAAAGAACTCAAGTGAGAGCTCTAATGGAGGTTTTGGAGAGAAAAGTGGAGAAAATTCCAAGAGTGAGAGTGAAATCTGAAAGTGAAATGTAATTGTGAGGATTCTCCTTTGAGGTTTGGAGAAAATTCACTTAAATTTGCTCTAGGTTTGGGATCAAAATGTGGTTTGGAGTGAGGTTATGAAAATTGGAATGAGATTAGGAATGGAAAATTGGAGGGAATTTCAATTGATTTTGAATGTTAATCCAAATTAGAGTGATTCTAGATCCTTCTTTTGGTGTAAAATCAAATTCACAAGTGATCAAAATGGACTCCAAAAAGTGGCAGCCTTGAAAACTCACGTACATGACAAAATTTACTTTGGTTACCCGGTTAACCATATTGGTTAACCCGTTAACCACTCACAAATTTCAAAAATGGCACCATTTGGAGGGAAACTTGCACGTTTGCCCGTTTTCACCCGTTTTGAGCCCCGTTAAACCTCTGAAACTTGCCTTTTGACATTATAATTGTGAAAATGCCCGAGATAGCTTGAGTGTTGTCTCCTAAGCTGAAAATTATTCTGGTGAATAAAATCGACCGCTCGATCACTGGGCAAAATAAATGCCGGAGAGACCCTGATACTCGCTGTTTAGACTCTTACACTAAAAAAGAACCCTGAGCCACAGAAATACCTTGATCTCCTGCGTCAAGAACAAATGCTATGATATAATAATAATAATAATAATAATAATAATAATATTATTATTATTATTATTATTATTATTATTATTATTATTATTATTATTATTATTATTATTATTATTATAACACTTCTCATTTGAAATATCTATCAGGGTGCTTCATCTAAGTCTTATCAACGAGAAACTTATGGGAACATATATTGTCTCGTTAAAAACCTTATTAGGAAAAACTCATTGGGATAAAAACCTTAATAAGGAAAAAAAAAGTACAACATGATGCTCCTCCTCAACAGAGCACGTATAGTTCTTCTTTAAAGATCTAGAAGTTGACACATTCCAATATTTTGTACATGCTTGTTGAAAATTAATGTAGGAAGTGCCTTTGTGAAGAGATCTGTCATATTATCACATGAACGAATATATTGAATATTAACTTATTTGTTTCTTTCAAGTTCTTTTGTGAATGAGAAGAACTTTGGAGAGATATGCTTGGTTCTGTCACTTTTGATGTAACCTTTTTTCATCTGAGTAACACATGCAACATTGTCTTCATGCAAAATTGTTGGATTATTCTCAATGGATAAACCAGATGACCCTTGAATATGTCTAGTTACCGATCGTAACCATCTATGTTATTTGCTTGCTTCATGAACAACAATTACTTCAGCATAATTTGAAGAAGTTGCTACAAGTATTTGCTTTTGTGATCTCCTTAATATTGCAGTGTTACCATATGTAAATATATATCTAGTTTGTGATTTAGCATTATATGAATCTGACAAATATCTTGCATCTGTATAACCAAGTAAAACTGGTTTTGTATTATTAGAATAAAACAAACCAAAGTCTGATTACCTCGAAGATATCAGAATATATGCTTTATTCCTTTCTAGTGTCTTTTTGTAGGACATGAACTGAATCTTGCTAATAAATTTACTGCAAAAGCTATATCAGGTCTTATATAGTTAGCAAGGTACATGAGCGCCCCAATAGCACTGAGGTATGGTACTTCAGAGTCAGGATTTTCTTTTTTATCTTCCTTAGGTCTAAATGAATCATTTTTAAGTTAAGTGTTCTACCCATCATTGGAGTACTTAAAGGGCTTGCTTTGTCCATATTAAACATTTTCAATACCCTTTTTGTATATTTTGATTGATATACCAATATGTCATTTTTAGTATACTCAATTTGTAAACCAAGGAAGAACTTTGTTTTTCTCAAATCTTTCATTCCAAATTCTTTCTTTAAGTAATCTCTTGCTTCCTTTATTTCTCTATTAGTTCCAATGATATTTAAATCATCAACGTAGACAACAATTATTACAAAACCGGATATTGTTTTTCTTATAAAAACACAAGGGCGGATATGATTATTTTCATAACCTTCTTTGAGCAAATATTCACTTAGCCTATTATACCACATGCACCCTAATTGTTTTAATCCATACAATGACCTTTGCAACTTAATTGCATACATTTATCTAGGTTTTGATGTCTCAGAAATTTTAAATCCTTCTAAGATTTTTATGTATATATCAATATCAAGTGATCCATACAAATAAGCAGTAACAACATCCATAAGATACATATCAATATTGTTAAATTCTGATAAACCAATTAAATAACAAAAAGTAATGACATCCATAACAGGAGAATAAGTTACCTCATAATCGATTCCTGCTCTTTGGTAAAAACCTTGTGCAACAAGACGTGCCTTGTATTTGACAATCTCATTTTTCTCATTTTGTTTTCCTACAAAGATCCACTTATACCCAATCGGTTTCACATCTTTTGTATAGTCGTAATGAGGCCAAATACTTTTCAATTTTTAAGAGAATTTAATTCAGTATCTATTACATCCTTCTAGTTTTTTCAATCATGTCTATTTTGACATTCATTCATAGTTCTTAGTTCGGGATCATCATTTTCATTCTAATTTCACATGCAATGTAGAATGAAAATATTTCATCTATATTTATATCTTTTCGGTTCCACAAAGTTCCCGTATCAACATAATTAATTGAAATTTCAAGATCATTCTTGTTTTCATTTTCATTATCAATAATCTCATTATCATCATCTTGTGCTTCTTCGAGAGCACATTTTTCAATTGTGGATTTATTATTGTCTAGTGTCTTTTTAAGATCACTTTCAATCATATTCACCTTTTCTATCCCTTTTCTTTTTCGGGGATTTTTGTGTTTGGATCCCAAAGGTCGGCCACACTTTAAGTGTGCCTTAGATGTACTTGCTACATCATTTAGATTTCAAATCTTAATTCAAACTAGGACATTTATAGCTGGTACGTGTGAATTTGTCACTCTTTTTAAATCAGTAAAAGAATCTGGCAATTGATTTGCTAAATCGTGTAAGTGCATAATTTTCTTTACATTTTCTTCCCATAATTTATTATATGGGTACAAATGTAATAAATGGGGTACAGACCATGTTATCTCATTTTCTAATTTTTTTTTTAATTTTTTCCCCCTAGTGTTGAAAATTTTGTTTCGTCAAAATGACAATCAGCCATTCTTGCCTGAAAAACATCACATGTTAAAGTTTCAAGATATCTAATAATAGGAGGTGATTCACACCCCGCATATATTCCCAACCTCCTTTAAGGTCCCATCTTTGTTCTATGTGGTGGAGATATTAGGATATATAGTGCACAACCAAATATCTTTAAATGAGAAATATTTGGTTCCTTACCAATTGCAAGTTGATAAGGTGTATGTTTATGATTAGCACTTGACCTTAGACGGATGAGTGTTGCAGCATGTAAAATTGCATGACCCCAAACGTTAACTACCTTTATGATTAGCACTTGGCCTTAGACGGACGAGTGTTGCAGCATGTAAAATTGTATGACCCCAAACGGTAACTACCTTTATGATTAGCACTTGGCCTTAGACGGATGAGTGTTGCAGCATGTAAAATTGCATGACCCCAAACGGTAACTGGTAGTTTAGTTTTATTAATTAATGGTCTTGCAATATATTGAAGACGTTTGATTAAAGACTCGGCTAAACCACTTTGTGTATGCACACGAGGAACATGATGTTCAACAGTAATTCCAATTGATATGCAATAATTATTAAATGATTCAGATGTAAATTCATCAGCATTGTCAAGTCTAATTTTCTTTATAGTGTAATCAGGAAATTGAGCCCTTAGTTTAATTATTTGTGCAAGAAATTTTGCAAATGTCATATCACGACTTGATAGTAAACATATATATGACCATCTACTAGATGTATCAATTAATACCATAAAGTACCTGAATGGTCCTAACGGTGGATGGATAGGTTCACATATATCGCCTTGAATTCTTTCAAGAAATGCAAGTGATTTTGTCTAAATCTTACCTAACGAATGTTTTGTTATTAGTTTGTCAAGAGAGCAAGCTTCACATAGTTTATCTCTTTTTGTAAGTTTTAAACCTTTCAATGGATGACCATGGATACTTTCAACTATTTTACGCATCATTGTTGAACCAGGGTGACCTAAATGATCATGCTATAAAGTCATCATTTTGGAATCTTCTTTTACTACTAAATTATATTCAATTGCATGTATATAAGTATAATGTAATCCATAAGGCAATTTTGGTAGTTTTTCTAAAGTTTTCTTCTTTCCCAAAACATTAGTAGTAATGTTAATATATTTCATATTACCTTCATATCCTTGACAATATATATAAAATGATAATAATGTCTCTATAATATTTTTCAAAACACCTGGTTTATTTAAATGTCTCTCAGTCTCTTGTATTTCTACATCGTATCAGAATCTACTGAGAGATAATCCTTCATCGTGCTTTACCCGATTGATCCAATATCTTCCGATGAGAAATTTTTGGCAAACCGTGTCATAACTTTAGTTTGCCTTCCATACACTATCGTGACTCATTCTGACATCAATTTTCAAAATTCTCTGGTCATAACCGCACTGTCGCCGCCATCTGCTGTCATCGCTACTGTTCACAGCGACCTTCCGACAAACTTAACCTATCAGCAGAAGTACCTCCTCCGATCCGACCGTTCCCCACTTTTTCACCGACAGAAACCTCTGCATCCGCCACCTCCGTCTTCACGCGTGGGCCTCACACGCCGCCACTTAAATTGCACGTGACAACACGTCCGGCGATAAACACATGATATTTTCTCTATTAAGATACTCATGGTTACTCCTCAGAACTTTATGCCAAACTACAATGATTTCGTCAGGTGGTATCAGAATTATAAGAACTCATATTCTATTTCTACGGTAGAACACACTGATAATTCATCTGTTTTTCTATCTCAATTATTTTCTCTTGGACCTTGGATCCTTGATTCTGGTGCGTCTGATCATGTTACCGGTGATAAAAATATTTTCTCTTCCCTCTTTACCTTTGGTTTCTTACCTACTATAACTTCTCCCAATGGTTCCCAAACCCGACCCGAAGGGATTAGTACTGTTCAAATTCTACCTTTTCTCTCTGTTACTTCTGTCCTCTACATACCTAATTGTCTATTTAATTTACTTTCAGTCATTTGTTTAACTCGTTCTCTTGATTGTAGTGTCATATTCACTAACAATAATGTTACCCTGCAGGATTGAAGTTCGGAACAGATGATTGACGTCAGATGTGAGTGTTAAGGCCTTTATTACCTATTAATGTCATCTCAAACATGCTCAGCCAATGATTCTTCACTCATTATCCATTCTTAGTTAGGTCATCCCAATTTCCAAATTACATAACCTGGTGTCAAATTTATCAAAGGTATATAATTTACATTGTGAGTCGTGTTAGTTAGGAAAATACACTTGTAGACAATTTCCCAATCGAGTCAATAAACGAGCTTCGTCCATTTTGCTTTAGTTCACACTTTGTTTGGGGTCCCTCGCATATTTTCTCTACTCTTAAGTCTAGGTATTTTGTTATCTATATTGATGATTTTTCACATTTTACGTGGTTATTTTTAATTAAGAATAAATCTAAATTATTTTTTATTTTTGAATAATTTTATCGAGAAATCAGAACTCAAATCAGTGTGTCTATCCGTACCTTAAGAAGTGACAATGCCCATGAATATTTATTTCAATAAATTCAAAATTTGATGTCACACAATGGTATTCTCCATCAAACATCTTGCCCTCACAAACCTCAACAAAACGGGATAGTCAAACGCAAAAATCCTCGTTTTGCAAAGCATATACCAGAGCTTAGGGAAAAACTGTTATGAGCCGCTCACAATGTTAAAGAAGAAAGGTGCAAACGCAAAGTGAAGGAAACAAATGCGAAGAATGTGTGTTCCCCCATTCTCGCCTTAAGCGAACAACCTTTCCCCCCAAAACATCATCCATCGTCCAGATCAATCAGACAACTATCTGCACTGCACACCTGACTCTTCACAGACTATTTTAATTGCTTTCAATATATAAGAAATAAATCAAGTCATTCTCAGTTATTCAAATCAACATTTACTCTCACATTACTTCTCATTCTCTCATTGATATGAATGTTGGAGTACTGACTAACAAGATTGCAAGTTAACCCCTTTTCTGTTTAACCGTAAGCACAATTTTTAGTTAAAAACAAATAAAAAAAATACAATTCACATCTAATTTCACTTTCAAAATATGCATTTTGAATTTTTTTAATAATAATTTATAAAATGAGAAGAATAATGAATAATCCATTATTCATTTCATTTCCCCACAATACTTTTATAAAAGGAGCAAAACCAAAAGACCATACAAAAAGTTTTCTTTTAGATTTTGTTTTTCATTTTTTATTTTCTTTCAAATTCGAATATAATCAATGGAATTGAATTAATAACAAATTTTATCATTTTTAATATTATCTTATCTAACCTCTTATTTATTTATAACTAAAATAGAAAATTCCCGCTTGTCTAAAATACAAATATATTTGAATATGTTAGTAATTAATAATAAATATAATAACGTATATTTTTTTTTATATCTTCCCCCCAAACTAACGTATATTTTTTTATTTTGAGACTAGTGTATAATAACGTATATTCATTATGTTATGTCGAGTTTTTTTACTGATTAATTAAAAAAATTCAAATCAAACGTTAGTATATAACATATCATCAAGAAAAAGATCACAGTGATAATTTTAATTCCCCCTCTGAGTTCAAATTTCAAAACATTCTTCAAATTAGTGCAAAACGTAACCCATTTATTCACACTTAACGCGCTCTTTCTCCGCTCCATTTTCATTCACCGATTTCGAAACGAACAAAAAAGGTTCAGAAAATCACAGTGAAAATCATCGCGAAATGTTGAGCTTCGTGAAGTGTGGATTAGGTTTTCTCATCCGATTCTTCTTCCGTTCCGTTCAAGCTGCTATGAGGTGCTTCTTCGGATTCAGAGATAATAGCCGTCATCATCTCCCTGAACCTCTTCTTGTTTCCACCGCACCTTCTCCCTCTACAACAACGGTAACTCTCTCTCTCAAGAATTTTTTCAAGAAAATGTAATAAAGGTTTTGTATGTGCAAATTTTGATGAATGTTAGGTTTATAATCGGAATTAGTTGTTAATTTAGGAATGTTGATTTTGTGAATCAGGATACGGTGATATCTGAGAATCGTTTGTGCTCGTTGTTATGGAAAGGTATTTCTGCTGTTACGTTTTTAGTTTTCTTTGTGGTTATATGCTGATTTGTGTTTTGATTTATCTGAAGAGAATGGAGATTCAGCTAGGAATGCTGCTGATGAGGTTTCTCTGAACGATGAGGTATAGCGATTTCTGTAAATGTTTTTTGTTAGTGTGATTTTGATTAGCTGTTGCAGTAGCAGTTTTAGTTGTGTTGAAATCGATGATATAAGATTGATGAGATTTCGATCGCAGTCAATGTGACTTTGATTTAGTTGCATTGCAGTTTCGATGACATCAAAAACAATTATGAGTTACGTCTTAGCTCAAATTATAGTTGTGTGTCGAAAATCGAAATTGATGATATAAGATCGATGAGACTTCAATTGCAGATAATGTGAGTTCGTTTGTAGTTGCATTGCAGTTTCAATGAGAGTTCAATGGCAGACAATGCGACTTCGATTTTAGTTCATTGCAGTTTTGATGAGACTTCAATTGCAGACAATGCAACTTCGATTGTAGTTCATTGAAGTTTCGATGCGACTTCAATTGCCGACAATGCAACTTCAATTGTAGTTGCATTGAAGTTTCAATGAGATTTCAATCGCAGACAATGCGACTTCAGTTGTAGTTGCATTGCGGTTTTGATGAGACTTCAATTGCCAACAATGCGACTTCGATTGTAGTTCATTGAAGTTTCGATGAGACTTCAATTGCAGCCAATGCGACTTCGATTGTAGTTGCATTGCAGTTTCGATGAGATATAACTCGCAGACAATGCGACTTCAATTGTAGTTGCATTGAAGTTTTGATGAGATTTTAATCGCAGATAATGCGACTTCAATTATGTCCTGTGTACCTTTATTTGAAATAAAACCCTGGCTTCAGCTTGGGTAAATGAATATGTTAACTGATATGTAACTTTAACAGTATGCAAGTCATTACCTAAAACATGACCTTCAGTTAGGTTTCTTTTTTCAATTTTGACAAGTTACAAGTCATTACCGTGTCATGTTTTTTTTAGGAAAAGCTATCATCAAGTTATATATGTTGTTTTGTATGCATTGCCTAAAGTTGTATCTAACTATCTATATATCATAGTATCATTTTTAAAGTTCTTCTAACATATTTTGCAGGCAAAGTTTCTTCAAGCTTGCGGTGCGATAGCAAGAACGCCTCCTGAAATTCGCGAAACATCGGCGAAATTGAAAGTGTCACCCGCTTGCGAAAGCGATAGCGACACTTCAAGGTTTCATTCCTGGCTTCCCAATACTTCTGTCGAGAAACTTCAGCTGGATGTCCATTCTTTTGAGCACACTCCTAGCAGGTGGGCCCTTTAAATTGTTCCCTGTCCTTTTCCATATTGATGTTTTTGAAATGGATATATTATATCGTATCTTCACTGAGTGTGGTTAAAATTGTCTATTTCTGAAATTACATAGAAGATATATAACCAGAACCTGAGATCTTAGTTTAATTTCTTTTGCAGCTTTGTCTTCAAGGCACAGGACCCTCAATATGACTCTCCTGACTATGTGGAAGGAAGTTGGACTAGGAGTCCTCATACTGCATATAAGACTAGAAAGAATGAAGCTTGGACAGGCACCGAGACTCAGAAGAAAAACAAATCGGTGCGCTTTGAATCTGGGAATGATCTAGTATCATATCAAAGCCCGCCAGTTGATGGTGATGTGCAGAAAAACAAGTCACTGAAAAGCCAAACTGCAAGTAATCAATCACCTGATCCTACCCCGTTGAAGTTGTTTGATGAGATGCAAACACCTGGAACCGTATACCCAACCTCATTAGATGACCTATGCGATGGTAAGCGTCGTGTTCGGTCACAATTTGTCTATACAAATTGCAATGCTGGCGAGAATCTCCTGCTGACCAAGTTACTTGAAGTGCAAGGTTTTAACCCCGAGCACGATTCAAGTGAGCTGGGTGTTTCAGTCGAGCAAGAACATAAGCTGGAAGCAAGTTTATCTTCTTGGTTAGAACCTGCATCAATCAATATGGAAGAGGGAAACTGGGAAATGGAGTCTGGTGCTGATTTTGAGATCCTGCAATCTGCTGACACGCCTAATATTGGGGTGGTTCCTGCTCAATTGAATGAAGATGAGGATTCTCATTTTGTTTCTCCGAAGAGGCCTGAAGTCAATGGAATACCAAACACGACCAAGAAGTACAAGGAGGTATGACTTGTAATCATTACACCTTATTTGAAAGAGCTTTTAAACATAAATATTCCTTATCTTAGTTTTGCTGATTGTTTACAGGATCAGACAGTAAAATGGCATGCAACGCCATTTGAAGAGAGACTGGATAAGGCGTTATCCGAGGAGAAACATCTCTCTCAAAGGTATCCTAAAACATTCATAAGTATGCATAGATGATGAGTGTTGTTGGATATGTTTGCTAATAGTTGATTCCTAACATCTGAGGGTTTATATAATGTCAATTTAATTTGTCATTTTTTTGATTTACAGGAAACTTGCCTTTGCAAAACCAATGGCCTTTGAGGATATTGAGGAGTGATACTCAGCTGTCTCATCAACAATCATCCGCAGTTACTGGTGTTTCGAAACATGTACATGTCTATTGGTCCATCCAGAAATCGTTCAAATTTATAGACTACCAGTAAATATGCTGATTCATTATACAAATTTTGAGATTTTACATAGAGCTGTCATGCTGTCAGGCTATTTGGGACAATACAGTTCCATCCCTAAGTTTAAGAACATTAGGGAGAACCTTCGTTTATTGGAAAGGTAATAGAAATGAAAGCTTTTAATGAACATGATAGGAAGTTTAAAGCTGGATCCACAGCCACTATTGCCTCTTGCAAAATCTCAGTTGTTTGATTAATCTCAAGTTCTCAACTTATTATTATTATTATTATTTTTTTATTTTTTATTTTTTTTTATTGTTTCGTTCATTTTGATTAAGAGAAAAGGATACTTGATTATCCTTTCACCAAGCTTCTCATAGTATTTACTTTCATGCCGAAAATACTCATTGCACCAAATTAAGATTTTCTTAGGCCAATTTTCAACTGCAAAATTATAGGTAATTTGGAAACTCAATTCTGATTTTCTCCTTTATTAAAAAAAGGTAGTAGGTTTAAAGTATATATTTTGTTTATTGATATTATTTTTATTTTCTTGTGTATACAGATAATTCGATATTACTAAAATACTTTTTCGTTGGTATAAATGTGTGCAACACTAATACTTTCTAAAATAAAGTAGTAGTAACAATAAAAGATGTATTTGTACAAAAATAATAAATATACTGTATTTAATATTTCAAATTCAAAATGATTTAAATTTAATGATAAGATTTTCCTAAAGCGGACCTAAAATGAAGAGACAAATGCAGTGTATTTAGAAGCTAATCAATTGTCTGAATCGCCCAAAAAAATGTCAATTAGTTGTTTATATTAAAATTAAACATATTTAACGATAAAAGAATGATACCTTTGTGAAAAAATAACATAATTGTTGGCTTAATTGGCATGCATATCAGCATATGCTACATCAACATTATAACAAATACAATAATGTAGAACTTTTATTTTTATTTTTAGAGAATACCATTATTTGAAATAAATGCAACACCATCAATTTCATTGTCTTTCCAATTTATAATACAAATTATAGATAATATAATTTTATATATTTTTTCTTTAGTGTATCTTTTCATTTTTCTTTAAATAACAATACAAAATATTTATGAAAGAATCATTATTGAATGTTTGGAAGGATATTTTGTTAGCGCGTGAGACACTTTTAGTGAGGAGAGAAAAAAAGAGAATAAATAAATAAAAATTAATATTATTAAATAAATAAAACTGAATTATAAAGTGTCTATTTATTTACACCAAAGTGACTTGATTACTAAGTAAAATAACAAATTAAATAACAAACCCTTAACTCTAATTAGCTTTGGACTTGAGTCATACAATTCAACTTAGATTATATCTAATATCTCAATATACCCCTATAAGCACTTCGACTATGGTACCCTACAAGCAACATAACCTTGCTTCTGCCATCAAACTTCCTTCTCTTAGCATCTGGAACATGTTTGTAGCATACAAAATCAAACAACTTCAAATGGTTCACACTTTGTTTATCCCCAACCCGTTTTTCTAAAGGAACAATTTTCTTCAGCTTCTTGGTTGGACACATGTCGAGCACATATGTTGCAGTGGAAACAACTTCTCCCCCACAAGGTGTAAGAGAACTTCTTCTCCTTCAACATGCTCCTCGCCATATCAAGCAAAGTTCGGTTTCTTTTTTCAACAAGACCATTGTGTTGAAGAGTGTATGGATCAGTCACCTCATGCTCAATTCCATTCTCCTCACAGAAGTTTCTGAATTCTGTAGAGTTATACTCACCTCCACCATCAGTATTGATAATCTTCAGAGTCTGACCACTCTAATTCCCAACCTTGACTATGAATTTCTTAAATTCAGCAAACACCTCATGTTTGAACTTCATAAGGGATGCCAACGTCATTCTTGTGAACTCATCCACAAATGACACAAAGTATTTATTTCCTCTAAGTGAAGGTACTAGAAATGATCCACACACATTATAATGCACCACACTCAAAGCATGCTTTGCTCTTGGAGGCATTTAAAATGCAAATGATATTGGTTGCTTCCCTCTCATGCACCTATTGTATGACTTCTCTGACTTCTTAATTGCAGGAATTCCATGTACCAACTTCTTCAAGTTCAGATGACCTAAGTTTTTGAATTTCAAATGACCAAATCTTTTGTGCCAAATCTCACTTTCCTTCACAACACTTGTTGCACTAAGACATTCAGAGTATACAATTTTAACATTCACTTTGAATGTTATATTCCTTCCTTATTCTGACTTCATAATCAACTTATAATTAGAGTCATACAACTTCAAAAGATTGTCCTTCATGGTAACTGAAAATCCTTTCTCAATTAATTGGCCTACACTCATAAGATTTCTTTTCATGCCAGGAACATGCCACACATTCTGAATAAATGTTGTTTTACCATTATTCAGAACTACTATGACATTTATATACCTTCAACGTTGAGGTATTATCATCAACACATTTGATCTTTGTCCTCTTTTTAAAGTCAAAATCAACTAGTCATTTCTTAATTTTAGTAAGGTGATTTGAACAACCCGTGTCCATGTACCACCAGTCTTCCAAAGACAAACTATCAGACTCAGAAGCCATCAATATCACAAATTCATCATCAGAATCTCCTCTGGCTACGTTTACTTCTTCGGACTTCCTTTCCTTATTTGACCAACAATCAGCAGCGAAGTAACCAAACTTATTAGAACAGTAGCACCAAACGTCCCTCTTGTCATACTCCTCTTTTCCCTTATGAGCACTCTTATGCCTTTCAGAAGTTGAGGTTTCTGACTTCTGAACACCATAAGATCTTTTCCTGGCTTCTGACCAAGATTGCTTCTGATATTTCTTACCAGAAGCTACTTTCAGAGCATGTTGCTCTACCTCTCTTTCAAAGTTACTCTCAGACAAATGCAACTTTTATGCCTCTAAACTGCTTTACAACTCTTCAATTCTCATGGTGCTAAGATCCTTAGAATGTTCAATTTATATCACAATGTAATCAAACTGAGAAGTAAGATATCTAAGTACCTTCTTAATGATCCTTTCATCAGAGAGATTTTCTCCACACGACCTCATCTCATTTGTGATAAGAATCACTCTAGAGATGTAGTCAGGTACATTCTCATTATTCTTCATGCTGTGATTCTCATGCTACTTACATAGATACTGAAGCTTCACCTTCTTCGTTGATGCATCACTACAGTAACATCGTACCAGTGTGTCCCACACGACCTTCGTCTTCGTCAATTAACGATCTTCTCAAACACATTCACAACCACACACTGATGAATGTAGAAAAATGCCTTATGATTCTTCTTCCTCAGATCACGCCGAGCATTCCTCTGCATATAAATTGCATTTGTTGGAAGTGCAACCAGAACATAACCATCATTGACGAGATCAAGAACATCTTGATCCAAACAACACACACATCTGAATCATCCACCGATTCCAGTTCTAAATATCGAACACTGATAACTTAGTACTCAGATTACCGTTTATGTTCATCTTCAACCTTGTACAGTTCACTCATATCTCACCAAACACTAGTGCTTCCCAATCCTGTAGAATCAAGAAATGTGATTCTGTTACTATTCCGATCAAAAAACTCAACAAGAATTCAGGAAATGCAATCAATCACATAACACATCACAGTTCACTCGTGTTTCCTTACGCTTCCCTATGGATCTGAACTAGAGCTCTAGATACTAATTTTTAGTGAGCAAGATGAAGAAGATGAATATGAAGGAAGATAGAGAAGAGATAAAAATAACAAACTTCTACTAGTCTTACAAAAAACAGTTACAGTGAATGATTACAACTCATTACTTAATGACTAAGCATACTACTTACTTATATACACAAACAATAATTTCACGTAGGCAAAATGCTAATCTACACTAGTTAGTTTAAGCTTAACCAAACTAATATCACTACTGAATATGAATTATTTCTAATAATTTTTGGGAGATTTAAAATATAAAATTGTAAGATAATATAATGAGGAAGGAGAATGACACGGTCTTTAAATATATTAAGTCCTAGAAGAATCTTTTCAAAAGAAAATAGTTTTCAAATGAATCCTCTAGTAAAAGGAAATATTGATTACTTGAAAAACCTCTGATATATGTGGGAGGTGAAATGAGAATTTACCAATAAAATAATTTCTTAATGTTTAAAGTTAAGTTAATGAACTTTTAAAATAATTTTGGATAAAGTATGCTAGTTATGTTAGATCAAGTCCAAGTGTCACAAGTTTCCTTACAACTTAAGCAACTCATGAAAGGGAGAGAATTAATAAAGAAAAATTGTAAATTAAATTGTATTATGGTTGATGTATTATAATACATTAGGGAATATGTCTTTATAACTCAATTCCCATTTCCTAACAAGTTTACTTCAAGTAATCAATATTTCTTTTTACTAGAGGATTCATTTGGACACTATTTTCTTCTGGAAAGATTCTTGTTAGAAAATGAGAATTTACCAATAAAATAATTTCTTAATGCTTAAAGTTAAGTTAATGAATTTTTAAACTAATTTTGAATAAATTATGCTAGATCAAGACCAAGTGTCACAAGTTTCTTTACAATTTAAGCAAGTCATGAAAGGGAGAGAGTTAATAAAGAAAAATTGTAAAATATCCAAAAATTATGCTAGATCAAGACCAAGTGTCACAAGTTTCTTTACAACTTAAGCAAGTCATGAAAGGGAGAGAGTTAATAAAGAAAAATTGTAAAATGAATTGTATTATGATTGATGTATTATAATACAATAGGAAATATGTCTTTATAACTCAATTTCCATTTTCTAACAAGTTTACTTGCTGAGCAAGTAAGTAGTAAATTTAGTTAATATTAACTAACTTTTAATCATCTAATTTAACAAACAAAACTATATGATTAGCTTGCAATTTAAGCTTTGATGCAATCCTAGGATTACATTAATCAACACTCATTCTTAATCTTAAGCTAATCAATAATAATGATTATAATTTCTCTCATATGCTTTAAAACTTAGTCTATTTTGTTATATTTGGGAAACAAATCTTCCAATTGATCTTATATAGTTAATTTTACTCTTTCTATCTACTTTGTCAACACTTCGGTCAGCATTAGAGAAACCTTTCATTTCTAGTTCGTTTGGCATTAGTGAGTTAGGAAAAAGGATGCAATAATGGATAGTTCCATGGATGTACCTCAACACTATTTTGAAAGCTAGCATATCTGTTTTCATCGGATTGCTCATGAATTTGCTTACTACTCCCACATAAAAGAAAATGTCATGTCTACTTTAGCATATATACCTCAATTCGAAAATTAGTTGCCTAAACATAAAAGGATCTACAACTTCATCATCCTTTCCCTCTATGATATTTGACATTATCTTTATAGGTGTCACTGTAAAATTAGTGTCGAGGAACTTAAAATTTTCGTAGAAATTGTTTCATTCAGGAATTAGAAATGAGATAAGAAGCAGTGGTGATGGTGGACTAAGGCTTTTGATACGGTGGAATGAGGGGAACTGCAAGGTTATCATTCTAACGCTCAATTTAGTATATGCAAAGAAGAGTGAAGTGAAATTGAATTTGAAACTTGGATGGATCCTATCTATTTTCCACTGTCTTTGCTTTCATGAAAATGGGCAATCGTAATGACATATTTACTGAAGTCGGTCCATCTTTCTACCGAGAAATTTTGAGTCCCATCGAGGATGAAAGAATATGCGACAAGTATGGACATTGCATCAACTCTTTTTATGAATGCACTTTCTACGCTATGGGTCTTCGTCTCCCCTTCACTGCCTTTGAGATAGAAGTTCTGATGCATTTGGTTATGACTCATTCACAACTTCATCCTGCCAACTGGACATATGTGAAGGTATACAAGTATTGGTGTGAATATGTGAACAGAAAGCCTTATGTGATCCTTTTCTTTCATCTCTTTAAATGCTAATGGGTCTCTGCAACTCAAGCTTAGGGTAGAGGATTATTCTATTCGGAGCCGAAGGTGTGTAACTTTTGGCCTCTTCCACTACTACAACAATTCAAATATTTGTTCTTTATGGTCGTTCCCATCGGCCCAAAAGCACATTCTACGGTTTGCACCATTGGAGACAGAGTGGAAAGAAGATATGTTGAGTTATTTCCTAAGTAGTGGTCTGAAATTCATTTCTTGATGGAGAAATGCCTTTATGTATATAAGGAAGATGATCTTTCAGTTTAGGCTCGGTACCAGAAGAACCGGTTGACAAAATTTATCAGCAACCTAGTGTCATACCCCAAATTTTTCACTACCTTTTAATTCAATTTCATCTAGTTTATGGTTTCATACATTTACCTTGACCCTACATTTTTAGGCTAGATCATTCATCCATATGCACACATTATCATCATTGGTTCAAAGGGTTCTCAATACTTGGATATGGATAATTTGACCAAAGGATTTATTGGTTCGTAGTGGTTACTTATGATACAAGATATTCCAGAGATCTCTATGGGATAAGGTTTCCTTTTGTTGCTTGGGTTCATGGGTCATCTTTTGAGAATTGCTTAGAAAAGAAGTTATTGTATGATGTCGACTTTTGGTCAAAGACAACTTTTGGAGATTGACTGTTGACTTGGATCATTTGGGGACTTTCCTATTCAAGTTATCTTAGGCGTACCTTTGAAAAGAGAAGAAATAGAAAATATTCATATAAGGATTGACTTTTGGTCAACAAAGTCAACCATTGAGGGTTGACTTTTTGTTGACCAAGTCATATTTGGTCCGTTTTGTATTTCTTTCATTGGATTATGCTAAGATCTTTATGTTTAAAGCATGTAAACGAGGATTCAAATTCAAAGAATAAGACAAAGTTCAATTTTTCAAATAATATAAAATGGAGGGAAAGTCTATTTATTGAAAAATAAGTCACAAGTTACATAGATTGTCAAATTTACATCCAAACACCAAAAAACACATTACAAAATGCAGAAATAAAATTACCAAAAAAAAACCTAAATTTAACCTAAGGTTAACTTTTAGTCAATTATTGACTTTTTGGTCAAACAGTTAACCAAAGTCAATTTGATCCTAGACCTATTTCTTTCTTCACCTTCATGATTCTCACTTTTCCTTTAAGCTTTCATTGTCATCATGTCCAAGTTTCATGTCATCATCATCTTCATCTTCATGACCAACTCTCATGTTACCTTCATGTTTAAACATCACACAAAAACCTTCATGCCATGCTTTGAATTCCTCTTTTACCTTGATATGCCAAGCCAAAACAACCATGCAATGTTTAAACAATAGCAACATCATTCAATGTTACTCCAAACACAGGGAAATGCATATCATGAAACACACTCAATCCAAACCATGATTCACATGACAACATATATCCAAATACAATGCATCCTAAAAACATACCATTCTAAAGTCTATACCAGTCCAATTCAAGTACAATACATACATCCCTACACATTTATTATGTCCAAGAAAAATCATGTCATCCAATTGTGTCAGGCATAAGGTTAAGTTGCTATACCATTTTAACACACCATAAACATAAGGAAGACCATACACATGCAAATACATAACATAGAACCTACCATGCCATGATACAATTCAACATGCCTACCATGTACACATCCTAGCTACCATGATAGTTCCAATCAGAATGACATCATAGAAACATGTACACAACAACAACCCTACTAACATGGCTGCATGACCAATACAACAATACAACAGGTCTATACAATACACACATGAGAAAATCATTTTACCCATACAAAATAAGCCATCATTTGATTTGGTGGATTTATGACTTTTTTTTATTGATTGAAAGTATTAATTTTAAATAAACATAAATTTTACTTCTCATTTTAAACTCTTTATAAATTGTGCTCATAAATTGCATTATTATATTAATATATAAAATATATATAACCGTGTCTGTGTCTTATATTTTTTATATTAGTGGTGTTCTTGTGTTCGTGTCTGAGTTTGCGTTTCATTGAGGACAACGCAATAAAACACATGTGAAGATGAAGATCTTCATGAAATTGATTTCTCTCATCACATTCATGCATGCATGAATAGATAGCATAAATAGATAGATACGAAAAGAAGACAAAATACATATACTTAGCTAATAGTTAATATATCAAATAACATTAGTATGCATCATAAACAATACTTTTTTCTATAATTCAAGGAGAAACGTATTCAACAAAACCATAAATTATTTTATTTTCATTGTCTATACATAGGGCTGGAAATGAGTCGAGTCGAGTCGAACTCACCTTAACTCGGCTCGACTCGTTAAGAATTGTTCGAATTCGAGTTTGACACGAACTTTTTTTTAAGCTCAAACTTGACTCGTTATAAGTTCACGAACAGTTCGGTTCGACTCGTTAGGTTCATCTCATTAGGTTCAGCTCACATGGTTCACGAACTTAAAAACTATTTTTTTAAATATATATATATATATATATTTTAGTATATTTGACATTTTAAATAAATATATATATTTTAAATAAAATATTAAAATAAAATAAAAGTTATCATATTGAAATTTAATTTTATCTTCGAAATCTACTAATTCAAAACCTACACAACTTTCAAGAGATACATTTGAGAGTCTAATTCAAAAACTACTAAATTGAAGATTAAATTTGTTTAAGATTTGAAGTAAGTATTTAAACATAATCTTAAAGACAGTATAATTCTTTTCATATGTAATCGAGTTGACTCATGAACCTAACGAGTCGAACTATGTATAGTTCAAGTTCAGCTTATTTAGTTAACGAACTTAATTTTTCACTCATACTCAACTCATTTGGTTCATGAACCTAGTTCAACGATTTAATTGTCAAGTCGAATTCCGAACTATCTTCGAATTGGCTTGGTTCATTGCCAGCCCTATCCATACACTAAAAATAAAAATTTATTTTTTAATTCAATTTATCTGATTATATAAATTAAATATAATAATTATTTCATGAAATTAAAAAGTAAATTTTTCAACACAAAACTTATCTCTTAATTCCTTTTTGAATAATAATACTCCTACCTGGCTCCCACCATCTTTCCATTTTTTTCTCCCAAATAGGGCTGGCAATGAACCAAACCAACTCGAAGATAGTTCGGAATTCGACTCGACAATTAAATCGTTGAACTAGGTTCATGAACCAAATGAGTTGAGTATGAGCAAAAAATTAAGTTCGTTAACTAAATGAGCTGAACTTGAACTATACATAGTTCGACTCGTTAGGTTCATGAGTCAACTCGATTACATATGAAAAGAATTATATTGTCTTTAAGATTAAGTTTAAATATTTACTTCAAATCTTAGACAAATTTAATCTTCAATTTAGTAGTTTTTGAATTAGACTCTCAAATGTATCTCTTGAAAATTGTGTAGTTTTTGAATTAGTAGATTTCGAAGATAAAGTTAAATTTCAATATGATAAATTTTATTTTATTTTAATATTTTATTTAAAATATATATATTTATTTAAAATGTCAAATATACTAAAAAATATATATATTTAAAAAAATAGTTTTTAAGTTCGTGAACCATGTGAGCTGAACCTAATGAGATGAACCTAACGAGTCGAACCGAACTATTCGTGAACTTATAACGAGTCGAGTTTGAGCTTAAAAAAAAGTTCGTATCGAACTCGAACTCGAACTCGAATTCGAACAATTCTTAACGAGTCGAGCCGAGCTGAGGTGAGTTCGACTCGACTCGACTCATTTCCAGCCCTACTCCCAAAGAAATGAAGACAAACCTTTCAATCACAAAGTGGTCATCCCATCCAGCAAAGACATCACTTCAAGATTCCTCTTAATTAAAAAAGACTTACATCAATCATCATCTAACACTGCTAAAGTTCAGTGGTGCTACATGTGCTCAATAATTTTTATTTATGTACTACTGTCTATTGTGTTTGAGAAAGTGAAAATTGAAGATGAAGAAAGCACAAGTGGTTATCATCCCTCATCCTGGTTTGAGCCACCTTGTTTCAACTCTTGAGTTCGCTAAGCTTTTAATCAACCGTCATAACCGTATTCGAATAACCGTCTTAGTTATGAAATTCCCAAACAACACTGAACCTCAACCCGATCTCAACATTCAATCCGATTCACTTCACCTCATCAACCTTCCTCAAGTTTCACTTCCTCCAAACATCCATCGACGTTCCTCCGTCGTTAACGCTCTCCTCGAAGCTCAAAAACCAAACGTAAAACAAGCCGTCTCTAACCTCACTGCCCAAGAACAACAACATGGACCTCTCGCTGCTTTTGTTGTCGACATGTTCGGCACTACCATGGTTGATATTGCCAAAGAATATTCCGTCCCTGCGCTCGTCTTCTTCACTTCCGGCGTTGCTTTCCTTGGTTTGATGTTTCATCTTCACACTCTTTTTGAAAGAGACAACGGCGCTTTGACTCGGTTTCTGCAGCAGAACGAGTTGGCCATCCCAAGTTTCAACAGCCTGGTTCCTTCAAACTCGTTGCCCAGTTTTGTGCTGCGTAAGGAATGGGAATCGTTTTTTATAAATTTTGCAAGTGGCCTCAAGAAACCAAATGGCATTATAGTAAATTCATTTGAAGAGCTCGAATCACATGCAGTTCAATCTTTTTCCTCTCATCCTGATCTAGCAGGCTTACCAACTGTATATCCGGTGGGACCGTTATTAAACCCTAACCTCAAAATAGATAAAATCGTTGGATCGGATAATATCATGAAATGGCTTGATGATCAACCTCCTTCGTCGGTAGTTTTTCTCTGCTTCGGGAGCATGGGTTCTTTCGACGAGGAGCAGGTTAAGGAGATAGCACATGCTATTGAAAATATTGGTGTTCGCTTCGTGTGGTCTCTGCGTAAACTTTCGTCGAAAGGCTTTAGGCAACCGCCGTCAAATTATTCACTTTCAGAATTGGAATTGCTTCTACCCGATGGATTTTTAGATCGGACTGCTGAAATTGGAAAGGTTGTTGGTTGGACCCCGCAGGCTCAAATACTTGCCCACCAAGCTATAGGAGGATTTGTTTCGCACTGTGGTTGGAATTCCATACTGGAGAGCATATATTTTGGTGTGCCTATTGCCGCATGGCCTATTCATTCAGAACAACAGACAAATGCTTTTGAATTGGTGTGTGAGTTGAAGACGGGTGTGGAGGTTGCATTGGACTATAGGGAGGGCTATTATGGCGAGCGTAACTATGTTGTAACTGCAGACAAGATTGAGAGAGGAATAAAGAGTGTGTTGGATAAGAATGGAGAGGTAAGGAAGAAAGTGAAAGAAATGAGCGAAAAGAGTAAGAAAACTTTGTTAGAAGGAGGATCTTCTTACTCTTATTTAGGCAATTTGATTGATTATATTATGAATCAAGTATCAGATTAAATTGTCCTAGAATGTTTTGTAAATGTAATTCATAAATGTCTTAGGATTTAGTTTTGAACCGAAAATCATCTCAAAATCTTAGGATTCTGAAGGAAAAAAAAAACACTTATTTTGGCACAAATTTTAGACAAAATTCCATTTTTTTGGTTTGTAGTAGTCATGACACTTTAAATGTTTATTATTTCTGGGAACTGAGTATAGTTATATTACAATCTAAATAGCTCAAATAACACTGCAAATCTCAAATTAAATCAATTCATCAATAATGGAACCAAATTGTATAACACCGTTTAGTTGCTGTGCTTTTATAGGATTTCATGTTTCCTTTTTATTGCATCATTTTGTTTAAGAAACCGTATCAATGCTAAGTTTCTTTCTCACTATAAATTGATATGTTCATAGTCCATTGGTGTCACTCCTTTGTGGTCCACTTTCTGAGTGAACCCCCTAACGACCAATCTTGTCTTGTGTTTCTTTGATGTTACTCCTTTGATTGTTTCCTTAACTTTGAAATTCTATTTACAGCTGACTTACCGGGCTCCAGCAGGTTTTTTGATCAGCTCCTAGGTGTTATTATCATGAAGTAGTTTCATCTCATCATCCTTGCCCTTCAGTCATTCAGTCTTCTTTCGACTCCTTATAACTTCCTTATAGTATCTAGATTCCTTGCCTAGAACCTCACTTGCAGAGATTAAGGCATAAGCTATAAGATATGCATACCGAAGTCTCTGAGGTAGCTTGATGCTTTTCCTCGATCTGTCTCTTGCTAGCAGGTAGTCATTATCAGTCTCCTCATCTTCGACAACATCTTATGCGTCTTCTTCGACTTCATCTGGGATACACAATTCAGCATCAACATACTCCACCTCAACAGGAATCTCTCCCTATTCCAGCTCTTCGTCAGCATCATCAATTTTCTTGAAAGTCATCTCTGCTTCATTGAAAACTACATCTCGACTGGTGATACACCTCATGTGACCTGACTCTAGGCACCATAGCATATAGGCTTTAACTCCTTCAGGTATCCCATGAACATGCATTTTAGAGCTCTAGGTTTGACCTTGTCTTGCCTAGTATGAACATAGGCTACGCAACCAAATACTCTCAGTCTGTCGAGACTAGGTGGATGTACCAACCAAACTTCTTCAGGTGTCTTTATTCCCAAGGCAGTCGATGAACATCTATTTATCAGATAGGCTGTTGTCGAAGCAGCCTCTGCCCAAAACACCTTTTCAATCCAGCACTAACCAACATGCATCTAAACCTTTCAAGGATTATTCGATTGAATCTCTCAGCTAAACCATTTTGTTGAGGATTATCTGCTACAATCTTATGCCTTACAATCCCAGACTCAACACAGTAATTGTCGAACGCTTCGTTGCAGAACTCAAGGCCATTGTCAATTCTCAACCTCTTGAGCTATTTGCCAGTTTGAGTTTCGACCAGAACCTTCCAACTTTTGAAATTCTCAAAAGTTTCATCCTTCGTCTTCTGAATGAATACTCATAGCTTTCTGGAATAGTCATCAACGATGGATAGAAAATATCTTACACCTGAGTGTGAAGAATTCCTTGCAGACCCCAAAGATCAGCATGAATGTAATCCAGGGATCCATGTGTTCTTTGCTTCTCTTTGTTAAACTCCACCCTACAGGATTTACCAAATACACAAGATTCACAAAACTCCAACTTTTCGACTTTGTCACCTCCTAGCAGGTCCTGCTTCCCCAATTCGATCAGACCTCTTTCGCTGACATGACCAAATCTCATGTGCCATAATTTTGTCTTTGACACAGGTTTCGTGGATGAAACATCTGTCGAACCACTTATAACCTCAACCTCAAGGGTATACAAGCCTTGTTTCTTTATGCCTCTCAAGACTTCCTTAGACCCCTTCATAACTCTTAGGATACTTTTCTCCATTTGGAAAACATATCCCTTTCTGTCGAATTCACCAAGAAAAATCAAATTTATCTTCAAATCAGGTACATACCTGACATCAGTTAATAACCTTATTGACTCATCATGGAGCTTGAATCTCACAGATCCAATACCTTCAAATTTGCAAGATTTGTTGTTTCTAAGCAACACCGATCCACCATCTTGATCACATGGCTCCTCAAACAATTCTCTCTTTGGAGTCATGTTCCAAGTTCAACCTAAATCCATAATCCACTCTTTTCTTGAGTCGCCACTTGAAACCACAAGAACATTAGATGAGTCGAAGTCATCTTGAACAATGGTTGTGTTGTCATTATCCTTACCTTCATGATCTTTCAGACGTTCAAGGCACACCTTTCTTGTGTGACCCTCCATCTTACAGTGATAACATCGAATACTAGATGTTTCGCCACTATAAAACTGTTGTTGACTTTTACCTTTCTTCTTGTCGAACTTACCATCTTTTCGCAAGAATTTTTCCTTAACGGCCAAACCTTCGCCCACCGTCGAAGGTTTGTGCTCCTTTCGTTCGTTCAAGTCCTTAGAATATAAGGTTGATTGAAATTCTTCAAAACTCAGGGACTCCCTTCCATACAAGAGAGTTTCTTTGAAGTGAGCATGTGTTATGAGCAAAACACACAACAATAACAACAATAGTGCTTGATCTTAACCATCGATCTTCACATCAATATTTTCAAGATCAAGAATCAACTTGTTGAACATATCCAACTGCTCAGCCAACACTCTGTCTTCACTCATCTTGAATGAATACAAAGCTTGCTTCAGGTAGAGCCGATTCACCAGAGATTTGGTCATGTACAAATTTTCAATTTTCACCCATAATCCCGATGTTATAGTCTCCTTTGATATTTGCTATCATACCCCAAATTTTACCCTCAGATTCTTTGATCTTCAACATATCATTCAAGGTCAGTCACTCTTACATAATATCCAATTTATCAGCTGAAATAAATTTGTTGGATTTACAGCCGAATCGGTCAAATCAAAAGTCAATTGTGCGTAAAATCAGTGAACGAAAAATTTTAAAATCGAGCCTGCAAACGTTTGTGATATTAATCTGTATTTCGCGTAGTTTAACTTGGCGTGCTCATTTAATTTTTTCGATCACTTTTCGGTCGCATTTTTGGACAATTTAAGCCATTTAACCAAGTAAAGTTTATTTCAAAATTTGACCAAACGCTGTATTTTTCCGAATTGTTTTTTTTGCCTGATCACTTTGGTGTATTCATTTTATTTTTCTGAACACTTTGGTATCAGTATAATTATTCTTTTTTACTGCTTTTATTTCTATTTTTATTTGTTAATTATTTTAATTAATCAATTTTTATTTTAGATTATTTATTTTATGATAGTTTATTTTATTTTTATTTTATTTATTATATTTTTTATATATATAATATTAATTTTGTTTTTTATTTTTTTATTTTTAACGTTACTTGATTAACAAGTTTTAAAAAGGTATTTTGTTTTCTACTTTATTTTGTAAAAAGCCAACAACATACACATATAGCAGACACAACTCACGCGGCACAAGGAAAAAATTACAAAAACTCTCAATTTGAAATACTTGCTATCAGAAACACAAAAGGCTAGACACCATGTGACAATAGCCTCTCTCATCTCATAATAATCCACACATACACACCATTGTTTGATGATCATCTAGTGATTTAGCAGATTCCATTTTCTCATTTTTCACAATTACTTATCCACCTTTCTAGTTAGTATTTTTTTTCTCTTTTTTATACAATTTCAATTATAATATATAGGTTTCTATTTTCTCTTGTTGTTTATTATTATGGGGCTTGTTCTGGATTTTTCACTCAAGCTTATTTTTCTTCATTATGTCTTTAAATTTTGGTTTTTGTTTGTTTACTCTTTTAAAGTTTAAGCTAAAGTTTAATTCTAATTTTGTTTTAGATGTTGTTATCTCTACCCTTTAATGACATATGCTTTTTTGTTTGTTTGTTGAATGTGATTGGAATTTTCATACAGCTTGCGTACTACTTATATCACTCGGCTCCGAAAGAAGTACAAAAATAAAATACTTTAAATAATTAATTTAGTGTTGGATCTTTTTTTATTGTTAACTTTTGATACTCTAACTATAGTATTGTTGTAATAGGTTAATTAAAATGATAAATATTAATATTTAAGTTGTAGAACACAAGTTATAATTATTAGATTAGTCTATCTCTTACCTTTTTAAATGATAATAATCAAATTTATTGTATAATCAAAGCATGTTATCTCTCCCTGATGTATATGTACCACCGCCCAACCTTTTGTTTTTATCTTATTTTTATTTATTATTTATTATTTTTATTTTTTAAATTTTGTTGAATATTAAAAAATGTCAAAATAATATTTTTATCATTTATTTCTTTAATATTGTCATTTTTTAGTTTATTTAGTTATTTGATATTAAAAAATGTAAAAAATGTTATGATTATTAGTTATTTTAAATATTTTTATTTAATTAAGTTAATTAAATTATTAATTAATTTTATTAAATATTAATATTTAAATTAATTAATAATTCTTCTTGTGGCCCGATGGATTTTCTTTCCTTTTGTTTTCCCGCATTTCGCTCTTATAAGGGTTGAAGGGAGATAGTGCATCAAGTTGTTCGCAAGGGCCAGCTTGATCCTCTTCCCCAGGATTTTCGATGAGGAAACCCTAGGAGAGCCACCGACTCCAACTAACGTCCATGTATGATCCATACTAGATCTGACCAACTTTCCATCCTACCTCCTCTACGTTTTTGACAGCCCATTTTTGTCAAAGTACGTTATTTAGATAAACATTGAAAATTTCTAACAAGATAATAAGTCTCGAGATAATTAACATTATTCTTTCTTTCCTATCTTATTAAAATTACGTATTTCCAACGCTTTCCCAACCAATTTCATGTTAATTAGTCCTCTTTCCTATCATATTACCCTTAATCATATCGTTAACCACCACCACATGTGAGTTAGCAAAGATAAGACGCAGTTCCAAAAATCAACTATATTGCAAAAAGAAACTACATATAATGGTTTCTCTATATCTAGGAATTTGTTATTGAACAATACTAAGAGATTATTTTAATCTTATTTCAAATTTGATGAGGGGTTGTTAAATATATAAAACCATTTTTCACTTTTCATATATAATATACGGATAACCAAATAATATCAAGTTTATGAGTGCTAAAAATATTCACTTTAACAAATTATTTGCAATTTTCATTTTTATATTAAATAGAATTTACATGAATTTTATTATTTTAGTAAAGAGTGGAACTACACAATTTTACCAAATAATTAGGAAAGAGAATATTGAAAAATATTTTTAATTTGATATTGTTGGATATTCACCAATATCAAAAGCAATAATGATATTAGTTTCAGCTTTTAAAATACATTGCATTTTTTTAATCTTTTTTAATTAAGAAAAAAATTATAACGTTGATTTACAATACAATACAAACACATTAATTAACAATTACACAAGAACAATTCTTATTATGTGTTTTTGTTTCTCAACACTAAAATATTTTAAAATGAATATCAAATTTCTATAAAGAGAATGAGAGTAAGAGAATGAGTAATATTCAAATTTCATATGTCTTTTTAAATTGAACACAAGTTCTCTTTATATAGTAAATGTGATATTTTGAATCGAACTCTAGTGCGACAAGGGTAACTTTATGGTTTGAAAGAAGGTTTAGTATGAAATTGAAGTCTGGCCATATGTTGATCTTGTGTGTTGTAGTCGAAGTGTGCTCAAGCATGCAGTAGTCGAAATGCTAGAATTGTTAGCATGTCAAATTGGGCAATTGCTCGTAAGATCAATTGTTAAGTTAACTTGTATCTTAAGTTAGCTTATTAGTCTACAAATAGACTAGTTCTCTTAGATTGTTGAGAGAGGTTAATTGTTGGTATTCACTTATAATCTTTGAACCCTTATTGAGAAAGTGAATAGTCAAACAGTTTTAACCAATTCTCTATTCTTCTTCCTTCTTCTCTATCTTTTATAAAACCTAATAGGGTTTCTTGGATTTGTTCAAGAAACTCAATATTTTTCTCATATTTTGGTTTGTTCTTGAGGACATCAATTCACAACAAACTAGTGTGGTGAGCGTGGAGAAGAAGATGTCGTAAACAAAGTATGAGATTGAGAAATTCACCGGTGTGAATGATTTCGGTTTGTAGCGCTTGAAGATGCAAGTCCTTCTTGTTCAACAGGGTTTGTTAGAAGCGTTGAAAGGATCAGAGAAGATGAATGTTGTTCTATCATAAAAGGAGAAGACAACAGTGGTCGAAAAAACCCACAGTGCCATTGTGTTGAGCCTTCGTGATGAGGTTCTCTGGCAGATTTCAAAGGAGAAAACTATAGTTGGTGTGTGGACCAAACTTAAAGGTTTATATATGAAGAAATCGTTGGTTAATCGTTTATACCTAAAGCAAACTTTGTATTCGTTCAATATGAGTGAAGACAAAGTCTTGGATGAGCAGTTGGATATGTTCAACAAGTTGATTCTTGATCTTGAAAATATTGAGGTCAAGATTGATGATGAAGATCAAGCATTATTGTTTTTCTGCTCTTTATCTAAGTTTCATACTCACTTCAACGAAACTCTCTTGTATGAAAGGGTTTCATTGACATTTGAAGATGTTCAATCTGCCTTTCAATGAACATGTTGCAAGTTTTTGTGTTTTAATCCTAATTTTTTCATTCTCCAAACAACATAAGAAATGAAAATATTAAAGTTAAGACACGCAAGAACATGAACAAAATTTTAATAACAAGATTGCTTAATACTAGATGTTTAATAATTACAAGGCATATATTTGTAGAAATCCAACATCAAAATCTATCATAGATAGCTTTAAGTTTTTCTCTCCAGATTTTAGAAGAATCATCCTCTGAACTTATGACGACTCCTTGTTGGATTAGTTATAAATTAGTTAAAATTAATATCTTTGTACTACAATTACAAATCAGTTAAAATTGACATTATTTTTATATCTTTGATATAAAAAAATAAGGGCAACTATATTATATTAATTATAGTACACTTAATTTTTTTTAGACATAATTAGTCCCTAGATCTTTAACTTTAAGCGAAGTTTCAGTTTGGTCCTCTAACTAAAAAGTATTACGTAATGGTTCCTTAACTTCTCTTCCGTTAAATTATTTGGTCTCTTCCGTTAGTTTGGTGAAAAAAACGTTAATTAGGGCTGAGGTGGCATGCCAGGTATGTAAATAGTACAATGAACACTCAACTTTTGTTCATCTTCTTTCTTTGTTTTTCACTTTTCATCCATCTTCCATTTGTGTGTATTGTGAAATGATTTTCCTCAAAATTTCCCTCACACTTAAGTTAATTAATCAAATTTCAAATTAGTGTTATTGTTGTTTATAGTTTACAGTTATGCTCTAAAATTTCCACTTCTTACTAAACAAAATCATTTTCTAACTAAATCTCTCAAACAATTTCTCAACAAAATGGTGGATATGATCCAAGCGCATCATAAATCTGCCACAAACCTCTTCTTCGATGCACTACACTCCCACTCTCCATGGCGGATCTGAAGTTTAGATGTGTCTACGCGTGGTTCTCACGATGGAGGTGGTTGGAGGTAAAACCATGGTGGTTTACACATGATAGTGTAAGGTGATTGATTTGTATCTCATGGTTGCTCAACTTGGAAACTCTTCTACACAGTGTAATTTGGAGATTTTGTGTCTTGAAGGTTTTCACTTTCACAAATTATTATTTTTTAAAGCTAATTTTCCTCTTTCTAGTTATACATGCTAAGACGTTTTTTTAAGCATTTATATGAACTGAAAATAGAGAAGATGTTGCAATAAGCTTTCACATAAATTTTCTATGTGCTATTATGAAACGATATATAGGACATGTTATTTTTATGTTGGATGTATATCATTTGAGTTTTGATTGGTTTTAGTGTATTCTTAGAATGATAAAGGAAATTTTTAGTGGATCAGTTTTTGTGAAGATGATTTTTGTGAAAAGAAGAAGCAAGGGTGGTAAATGTGTTGGATGGAAGAAGAAAGATAGAAATGGAGTTAGTTTATGTGAGGGATGTGTTCTTGAGCATTTGGCAGGAAGTGGCGGATAGAAGAAAGTGTTGTTTTCAATGAAAGAAGGTAGAATAACATGTGATGAAGATGGAAGAGAGTCAGATCCTCTTAAGCAATATTAAAATAAATAAATTCCACATCATATATAAATAGTCCAGCATGGTATCTTTTAATATTTTTTCAACCGAAACTAACGGAAAAGACTAAATAGTTTAACGGAAATAAAGTTAAGGAATCACTATGTAACATTTTTTTTAGTTAAGAGACTAAAGCGAAACTTCTTATAAAGTTAAGAGATTAAATGGTGTATTAAGCCATTTTTTAAAAATTTACTTTTAAAAATAGATAATAGAAAGGTCATTGAAGTGCAAAAATTTTACCTGATTATTTACTTATTATTTTGATATTTTTTAAATAAAAATTAAATTAATTAAAGTTTATTCTATAAAATACATGGGTAAAATGTTTTGAAAAGAAATTGATTATTAATTCGTGATTAGAGAATTAATTAAATTAATTATTTTTAAATATTCGTGAAATAAAAATTATTTTACTTATAATTTTCACATTTGAATTTTATCAAGTTATTTCTCTAAGAAAATACACTTAACAATTAACCATCAATTAATATATAAATTATTACTATAATTCAATTGTTAATTATAAATTTAGTTTATTGATTATCTATTATCTTTTTTGAGTAATGTTAACTTGTGCCCCATAGACACATGTTAAAAAATATATAAATAAAAAATTTATATTAAAAAAAAATAAATACATTAATTATAATTTTATATTAATATTAATACATAATTTTTTAATAAATTTATATTATATTTATCTCTTAACTTGTGTTTCATACGTTACTCTATTTTATTTTATTTTTAGCGAATATGACTTTATCACTTAACAACAATTTCTATAAAAAAAAACCATGCAACAATCACGGATAATTTCCTGGTTTGTATTTAAAAGATGTGTGTAGATCATTCTCGCCGATCGATTCTTGGCCAGACATGTGGTCCTATGATTCCACCGATCCATCTCACCTTTGTTTGTTTGTTCAAGATTTTTGCTTACTATTTTTTCACATATTTAAACAAGAGGTTGCATTTTCGATACTCGCAACTGTGATTGAAGAGAGTTATAATATTTGATGTGAGAACTAATTTTCAATTTAAATTAATATCAATTTTCTTCTATCACAAAAAATGTAAATAACATTATGTGCTTTTAATATCGCTTTGTCTCAGCAGTTTCGTAAGAACCTTTAGCATTGTCATTATAAATAGTGTATAAGAGTATCAAGTGAACGAACCAAAAACTTTTAATCTTTCTTCTCTCTTATTGAAGCATTTTCTTTTCTAAGAAAAACCAAACCATGGTAGTGAAGGTTTATGGCCCACAGTGTGCCTCAGCCAAACGGGTTCTAGTTTGTCTGATTGAGAAGGAAATAGAATTTGAGGTTGTCCCTGTTAATGTCTTGACGGGAGAACACAAAGATCCTCAGTACCTCAAATTACAGGTTCTATTCTCCTTTCATTTTTTTAAACTTGCTAAAAGTATATATAAAAATATTTTTCCTTAATTCTTCATTTTCTGACTCTTGTTCTTTGTTCATCCTATATTTTACAGCCTTTTGGAACTGTTCCTGTAATTCAAGATGGAGATTATACCCTTTATGGTTAAGCATCTTAACCCCATCTTATATATACTTTTCTACTTAACTCTAATATATGACTAGTGATACTATTTGTTTGTGCAGAATCTCGGGCTATAATGCGATACTACGCTGAAAAATACAGATCTCAAGGAGTTGAGTTACTAGGAAAAACAATAGAAGAAAAGGGTCTTATAGAACAATGGTTAGAAGTTGAAGCACATAGCTATAATCCACCAGCATACAACTTGACCATTCATGTTCTGTTTCCTGCACTAGCAGCTAGCAAGACTTCAGATCCTAAGGTAATTGAAGAGAGTGAAGCGAAGCTCAGGAAGGTGCTGGACATTTATGAAGAGAGGCTTTCGAAGAGCAAGTATTTGGCTGGTGATTTTTTCAGTCTGGCTGATATGAGTCACCTTCCTTTTACTGATTATATTGTTAACCATATGGGGAAAGAGTATTTGATTAAGGATAGGAAGCATGTTAGTGCTTGGTGGGATGATATAAGTACTAGGCCATCCTGGAAGAAGGTTGTTGAGTTGTATAAACCTCCCGTTTAAATGATTCTGTGTCTTTGGTTTGACAGAATTACAATAATCGTTACGTTTTTGTAAAATGTTACAAAATTACAAAAACGTAAAGATTATAGTAATTCTATCAATCTCTTAGATGTGGAAATAATATCTAACAGAAAGTGGAATTGCTATCTTTGAAAAGAATAAATGTGGTTCTAATAAGTTTGAAGGGAAGGGAGAGATTTAGGAACAGTGGTGGATTATTGTCTACTATTGATTCTTTCTCTCTTTTGAATTTTAGTTATGTTGAAGTTTAGATGGGATCGTGTTTTTTTCATTTTTGATGAATCAGTAAATTATATAAATTTCAATGAAAGAATTGTTTTATGTTTTTGCCGATAAATTCAATAACCTTAATAGATTTATATCTATTAGAATTAAAGTTGGTTTAATTTATCCATACAAAACCTGCACCTAAATTATTTTTCAGTTTTATTTTAAATTTTTTCCCTATAATATGCAAAGTTCACTCTAATGACTTAAATATTACTCTTTTTCATTCTCTTTATATAATTTTTATTTTTTTAATTTATTAAGTAATTTATATATATATATATATATATATATATATATATATATATATATATATATATATATATATATATATATATATATATATATATATATATATATATATATATATATATATATATATATATATATATATATATATATATATATATATATATATATATATATATATATAACACGGAAGATAAATTATATTGACAAATTTCACTCGAATATTATTAATTTTATTTAGAGATGTCAACTTCTATATGCTAATAGAGATTTTTGCATAAATTGTCCTCAAAGATGAGAAATATTGAGGATCAAAGTTTTTCGAAAAACATTTAAAAGATGAATGAAGATGATCAACATATATTCTTTCTTTGGAGAGTCTCTATTCCACTTAAAATACTAAAATATCTTTTGATTAATATAATTTTTTTAAATTATTTCATATTTTTCTATGAATTGTTTCAAATATATATTTAATTTTACTAAAATAAAGAGATCTAAATTATGAAGCATAATTCTAGTTTTGGTGATTTTATTTCGTCTGATTCACATAATTAATTTTTCTATTTTAAAATTAAATAAGTTTGGTTCTTTTTTATATTTTTGCACTTAAAATTAACAATTTATTTATTTTTAAATGATGTATCACTTGATAAATCATCATATTAGAATCTTTTATGAAAAATTATAAATAAAAATTATAAATTATACATCTGACACTATCGATTTGAAGTGTAAGAAAGTGATAGGAGAATCAAAATTGTTTGATTTTAAAAGATGTAGACTAACTTTGTGAATCAAATCAAATAGGAAGATGAAAACTATAATTTAGCTAAATAATTATTATTTTAAAATTTAAATTTAAAAATTTAATGGTCATTATTCATAGATTAAATTTTAAAAAGTAAATAAATTTATCATAAATTTTTTGATTTTTTTTAAATTTTTAATCATTGATTTTTACATTTTTTACTATTGATTTAATTAATACAAAAGAAAATAAAGACAACTATGAGTCCTAAACAAAACTACATCAATCTTTCCGGGAGATGTAGTTGTCATTAATAATAGAATTTATCATAAAAATTTTGATTTTTTTAAAGTTTTTAATCTTTAATTTCTAAAATTTTTATTATTAATTTAATTAATATAAAAGAAAACAAACTACGAGTTGTAAACAAAACTACACCAATCTTTTCGAAAGATGTAGTTGTCATTAATAATAGACAAGGTAAATCACTCACAAATTTTTTTTTGTATAAGCAAAATATATTAAAATGACTTCTTAAAGGATGCACAACCCACCAAAATCGATACAACAGAAAAGACATCGGCACAACTACGAGCGGAACAACCTAAGCCAAAACAGTAGTTGGAGTGACACATCACTCAAACCAAGAAAACAAACTACCCAAATTTTTCCCGATCACAACGCAATCTCACGACAAATGCTTAATCAAATCCAACCCATCGAACTTATCCATAAAACCACCATCAAAGAGAATAGTATTCTATCAAAACCAAATGGTCCAACATATAGCTAAACTAAAAATCCAACCACAATCCACCTTAATTAACGAATCAACAGCCACTTTTAACGTAAACAAACAATCAATAGGGTTCGTCAAGAAAAGAGGGAAAAAAATATTGATCCAAACGATAGTTTGTCACCACCAAATGACCGTAACCGGATAACCTCTAAAAGATGATTAGAATCTCTCACAGATTTTAAACTTCATCAAAATCGCTCAGACATCCAAAATCACATCAACCTATTAACCTTTTAAATCCACTCAGCTCTCAAACCATTCAAAAAAATTTTACAATGCTCCATTTACATCCCCACACTTATCTATATTGATATTAAGTGTAAACTAGACCACTCAACTGCATTACAATTTTAATTGCAACAACTGTATTTTTTCTATAATTTCTTGAATATATCAAGGATAATAATGCAAGTTGCATGTGCAACTGGTAAAATAATACAAAACCATCAATGTAAGTGCTGACTTGTTGGCTTCATTGAGTTACATTTTATCTTGTTGGACCATTGATAATTGAATCCAAACAACATCCATCTATCTTTGCTTAAAATTTTGAAGATAATATATAGATCAGAACAGTGTGTGGATCTTATAATAGTAAACTGACTTTTTTAATTGAAGAAGCCAAGAAAGCAATAGGCAGAGTTTGTTTGCAAGTTATTAAAAAAGAACTCAAATGAAGCACGCACACCACTATATTATAGAAAAATCATTTTTATATTGAAAATAAAAATTTATATTGATATGCTTTATAGCATGCCTTCCGTTTTTTTTAATTATTTTTTTCTTTCACTTTTTACATATATTAAGAAAAACAAATAATATTGTTACTTTTCACGTAATAATTCTCATATTATTTTTTAGTACATTTCTGTTTTTATTTTTTTTCTCTTTGTAATAAATAGTTAAAAATAATTTTAATAAAAATACAGTTAATATTATCTTGAACTTTATTAATGACAATTAAAAAATTAATAAAAAATTATTAAAAAAGTGACACTTAAAAAGAAACTGAGAAAATAATAATTATAATTGGTTTATAATTTTTTTATAATAACTCAAAGCGTAAAACAAACACTATTATAATTTTTTTCTTAATTACTGTCGAAATACTTTAATTTAATTTTAAATTTCATTTTAGTTCTTTACCTAATTAAGGTTCCATATTAATCACTTAAAAATTATTTCGTTAATCAAATTAATTTTTACCGTTAAATTTTCTATAAAAAAAAAAACTACTAGCAGGACATTTGTTAATAAACTGAGTCAATATATTATATTAAAAAATTAGTATTTTCTTCAAATTAAAAATAGTTTTATTTTTTGAGGTTAAAAACTCCGCAAATTTTATTAATAGTGTGTAAAAAAATATAACACAATATTATTATCACAAAATAATCAACAACCAATGAACTCGAATTTGTATAATATTATGATTCACATTATAGAATTATAGATGAGTATCAAGATCTGCCATCAGCCCAGAATATGCTCATACAATTACTAGTATTAACTTCCATGGCATAAAAGAAACTTGTATCTTCAGTAACTGGAATAATTTAGCAATAACTCCAATAATTTAGCAATAACTCCAATAATTTAACACATTCAATTTTAAATTACAATCACTCTGATAATTTAGCACTACCAATTTCAAATTTAATATCATAAAAACTTCTAATCCAAACACATAAAAACTTCACATTGAATTCAAATTCATACAATCTAAAGAAAAACATTTCAATTTTTACATAACAAAAAAGGTTTCACCGAAGAGAATAACACCACATGAATCATTTTTTCTGCGATTTGACAACAAAAAAATTGAAAAAATTATACAAGTATGAAAAAAAAAAAACTTTACTGTCTTTAGGTCCATGAAATTCTACAAAGAACTCTTGCATGTCATCATTGATCGTCTCCACTTTGTAATCATTCATCATTCTGATTCATATAAATCCAACACACGCCAATTAGAAAATTAAATAAAAAACTCTGTAAGTAATAAATAAAAAAGAAGAACAAAAATAAATTAGGAACATCATAAAAAGATATTGTTCTGAACTGGATCTAAGTCTGCCCATCCGTCGGGCAGGTCCAGCCCAACGTCATTTAGGAAAAGGCCCAAATCACTCAGTGTCGGGCACAATTCCTTCCGTCGGACAGACTCTCTCCCCGTCGGACAGAACAACACCTCTTCCACACGTCATCAGCCAACTACCCACCTCCGAAACAACTGGTCAGCCCACCTTCCGGAGATCACGAGACGGTTGAACTAGGACGAAGACTATGTGTTGGTCTTCAGTACGCCACGTAAGCCCTAGCAGTCACCTGGGTTGGGTCTGACAATCCAGCCCAACACAAGTAACCGTTGGTCCAGCGCTGGGGCCTCACTATAAATACCCTCTTTCACTATAGGGTTAGGTATTCAATTCTCTATCTCTCTTCTGTATTTGCTTCCACTCTGATCCACTACTTACTTTGACATCGGAGTGTCTTGCAGGTACACCCCCCTCCTCCTCCCTACTTCCGGTGAACAGCTTGCAGATCAACGATGCATGGCAGGTCATTGATTTCCTTCAGATCAGGTCAGATCAGTGGCGCCGTCTGTGGGAACCTAAGCTTCCCTGTTCCTCCGAGCAGAAGAACCAAAGCTTCTTATTTTCAAATTTCGAAGATCATGACTAGTCCACGTCACAACGACGTTGTCCACAACTCCGCCCTCGTCCCAATCACCAACGGTGACGACCAGGCAGGGACCTCCCACGCCCGCGAGGGCGACACCGGGGATGGCCAGACCGCCTTTCCATCGTCCGAGGACGCAGCACATTACGTCGCAGCTCGTTCCTACGTCCGGCTGTCTTCCAGCTCGTTCCTACGCCAACTGAAGCGGACTCAACGATGACTGCTCTTTTGGCAGCCATCAACCAAACAAACATGATATTGTTCCAATAGGATGAGCGCATCGGCGCACTGGAATAGGATACCTCGTCCTGCTCTCCCCCGCGGAGAAATCAGCGCGGGAACTTCCGGAGCCCATCTCCCCGTTCGCGGAATCGTCGACCACAGCTGGATAGTCCCCAACCTGTGGCCTCCAAGAAGTGCGTCAGGTCACCCTCCCGGAAGGAGAGGCGTTCCCTAGAACCAATGGCGAATAGACCTGAAGCCCCGGCCAGAAGACCGAGGGGACGTAATCAGCCTCCTCGACACGACTCGTCACCTCCACCCTCTCCCATCCGCAGTGACGAAGACGACTATAGGACCCCCTCTATCGCGGGAGATCATGGCAACTCCTGTTTTACCTACAAGTATAAACATGCATGTCAAAAAAACAAGAGGGATTTCATCATCGCCAAAGATTTTTTTCCTCTCCAGGCGACTGGCCCAACTGACAATGACATAGGTATCAATGGACCTTTTCTTATACTGGTAATACGATACTTGAGTAGGGTCAAACCCCTCATAATATCCAAGTCCCAAGTAGAGAGACCTCAAATCCCCGTTCATCGTAATTTCTTTGAAAGTACGATAGACGGTTTGACACCATACGAGTGAGGTTCAGGATGGAAGTGGAGCCAAGCCCAATATTTTAGAAATTGGTCCTTACAAGGACATGGAGATTCGATAGGGCCTGAATAGTAGTCAAAGTGAGATTCCTGAGTATGGGGTCTCACTAGTACGAATCGCCTCAAGAAGTCACCCCAACTTTTAGAAAAAAGGTTTAATAAGGGGACATGCTGGCTCAACTTGATGAGTCCCTGATCCCGGACATTATACCAAGAAGTATGTATTAAGATGAACATATCGAATAATTACTGTTACAAAGGCTTCCAAGATCAATGCTTGGCCCA